>CM021246.1:21330158-21482663 GCA_010577795.1 Isatis tinctoria
TTCCCATGCCTCGTTAAAGGTCTCTCCGGAAGCTGCTCAAACGTGGATATCTTGCTCCTTAAAGCTGGGTCTTCGACTTCGTGTAAAACTTGTCTAAGAAGGCCGATCTTGCATCTGCCCATGTCGCTAGAGAGCCTGGTGGTAGAGACTTCAACCACCGTGAAGCTTTTCCCGCAAGAGAGAAGGGAAAAAGCTTGCACTTCAAGAAATCTGGAGACACACCATTGGAGCCGGTTGTGCTGCAAATTTCTTCGAAGTTCTCGATGTGATCCATCGGAATTTCGGTAGGCAGACCATGGAAGAGATGCTGCTTCACGAGGGCAATCATCTGAGGCTTGATCTCATAATCTTGCCTCTGAATGGTCGGAGTGACAATCGCGGATCGATCCTGGTAATAAGCATGTGCTGCGTCTTTGTCTCCGAACGCCGGTTGTTGAACGAGCTGCCGCTCTTGCTGCAAGCGCAGCTGCTCCATGGTTGCCTGAAGAGTTCGCAGCTGAGCTGCCATGTCGGTTTGATCACCCATCTTTGTAGAGGCGGTATCAGTTGTTTCTGGATATGGAACAGGTGTGTTTCGTCTCTGCCTGTTCTCTCGTTCTCTCCTTGCTAGCTCGTCGTTTGTCAAGTTCACAAGATTTTCAGTATTCTTGCTCCTTGTGCTCCTGGTCATGCACCTGAAACACAAAGAAAAGAAAAAGAGAAAAACGAGTTTAGTGTAGTTCTTAGTCTAATGACTCAGCCGTAAACCAAAGGTGATAATTTGGTCCCCGGCAACGGCGCCAAAAACTTGATGTATGAGTTTTAAACCCTAATTCCTACTGCAAGTGCACAGCAAATCGGAGTAGTATTTAGGGATCGATCCCACGAAGACCAAGTTCACACTATGGATTAATAAGCAAAAATCAAGAGCTAAGAGATTCAATATTGGGTTTGTTGAAATCGTGACTAACAAGATATGCAAATAAATCGGTTTTAACAAATATAAAGTAAGCGTTAGGTCAAGGCAATTCGCAGGAAATTCAGAGCAAGGTCAAACAGCTATTCAGGTTTTTATTAAGAACAAGTCCAGAACTCAAAACACGAAGATAATATTAATTCACTCTCGTGATACTAACAACTTTATCTAGCAACCTAAAAAACTAACTCTCGTTGGCATCAGAATTGCAGATAAGCATTATTGAATAGGTTTGATTTGTTCACAATTCTCCAATACATCTACTCTCGCAGGTAATGAATAAATTGCTCACCTAGATCTCTTCTAGCAACCTAGCAACTCTCGCTGTCTAGATAAACCTAAGATCATGAACAGAATGGCCAGATCGGTCCAAGCGATACGAACCACCTAGGTGAAGACTACCGATTTTGATTCCTATTTGTGTTCAACCCTAGCTCATGAATCCCTTTGAAAACCTTAACCTAACTAATAGATCTACTCAGACATAATTAAAGATGAAAGAAACAAAACAGAAGAATTAAAGGAATGCATCAAATCGATATTAAAAATCAGAAGTACTAGGGTTCAGAAATCTTCTCCAAATTGTAGCTTGAGATCTTCTCCCTTACAAATTAATTCCAAAAGCTAAAGATAGATAAAGATGTCCTCTGAAAA
The DNA here is from genome assembly GCA_010577795.1 of Isatis tinctoria. Taxonomy (NCBI): domain Eukaryota; kingdom Viridiplantae; phylum Streptophyta; class Magnoliopsida; order Brassicales; family Brassicaceae; genus Isatis; species Isatis tinctoria. The sequence goes on from CM021246.1 coordinate 21,331,768, forward strand.
ACTAAGACTACGAAGAGTATTTATATTAGAGGTAATAGGCGGCTGGAAAGAGGTTGGGCTTCTTTAAAAGTCGGCGGCAATCATTAGGGTAAAACCCTTCTTTTTGTTCACTTCCGTGGCGAGCAGGTGCTCACTTGGTGGCCGAAATCTGCGAGCATGTGCTCGTCGATTGGAGTTGGTGATTCTTCATAAGATTTTCCTTCTTTTCTTTAAATTTGATTCTTTTCTGTTCCAAAGGTTCCAAATGCTCCAAACTCCAATTTCAGCTCCAAAGCTACCTAAAACTCCTAATACACACTCAAAAACTCTAGAAAACAATTAGATAAAAGGGTTTAGAAAGGGTAAAAATCCCAACATATCAGGAGCGCAATGGTTGTGGAAATGCATCATTTTGTTGCAAAATGAAAATCCTGAACTTCAGAACTGTGTTTGGTTTCCATGACAAATGTATTTTGAATCCCAGAATCTCAATTAATTTTTTTTCTAGATTATTAGAAACTTATGTCTCGATTCTTTCTCTGTTTTCGTTTTTAATCAACTGAGGCTTTAAATCATGGTAAAACTGATATTTCCATAACTTGGGTTGACATCTGAAATTTTCAAAATCTAACAGTAATAAAAATATACAGAAGGTTTTGTGCGGCTAACACGAGAGGATCATGAAGAGCTAAATCGTCCATTCCTCCCAGCAGAAGTAGAGAACTCTGTTCGTAAGATGGGCAAGTTTAAATCCCCTGGTCCTGATGGGTATCAGCCGGTTTTTTATCACCAGTGTTGGGAGGTTGTCGGGGAATCAGTTGATCAGTTTGTTGGATTTTTTTCGAATCTGGAAATATCCCCCCGGACACTAATGATGCGATGTTGGTTCTCATTCCGAAGGTGTTGAAACCAGAAAAGATTACCAAATTCAGGCCTATTAGCTTGTGTAATGTTTTGTTTAAAGCAATCACAAAGACGATGGTTGAGCGCCTCAAAAGTGTTATGATGAAGTTGATAGGACCAGCTCAGTCAAGTTTCATACCTGGTCGGTTAAGTACTGATAATATCGTGTTGGTTCAAGAGGCTGTTCATTCAATGCGACGGAAAAAAAAGGAAGGAAGGGATGGATGTTATTAAAACTTGATCTGGAAAAAGCTTATGATCGAGTTAGATGGGATTTTTTGGAGGACACACTATGCGCAGCTGGTTTTTCTGAAACTTGGACCAATTGGATTTTGCAATGTGTTTCCGGTCCATCTCAGGCTCTGTTATGGACTGGCCGACTAGACTTAAAATAGCTATCGAGTCTGCGTTAGGTTTGTATAATTTGTGTTGTTTGTGCAAATTGTTGCAAACTCCATTTCTATGATAAATAATAGTTAACATACGAAGGTATTTATATATGCTAGCAATTGAATACTTGCATATTGGATGTAAGCCGCCAATGGTTCATAGAGATGTGAAAAGTACCAATATATTGCTAGGTCAACATTTTGAAGCCAAACTGGCCGATTTCGGACTTTCGAGATCTTTTATAGTGGGAAGTGAAACTCATGTTTCAACAAATGTTGCTGGAACATTTGGATATCTCGATCCCGAGTAAGCTTGAGTTCATATCAAGTTGTAGTTTTAAACATGTTTGTTTTCTTGCGTGTTGCTTAATAATAATGAAAAACAAAATCTGATAACTTTTAAGTATTTTTTTTGCAGATACTATCAAAAGAATTGGTTAACAGAGAAAAGTGATGTTTATAGTTTTGGGATTGTATTACTGGAAATTATCACTGGCCAACCTGTGATTGACCAATCCCGTGAAGAGTCTTCTTACATAGTAGAATGGGCCAAGTTTATGCTCGCAAATGGTGATATTGAAAGTATCATGGATCCAAATCTTCATCGGGAATATGACACGAGTTCATCTTGGAAAGCTCTTGAGTTAGCAATGTCATGCATTAATCCTTCTTCCACAGAGAGGCCAACCATGACCCGGATTGCTCATGAACTAAACGAGTGTTTGGAAATATATGAGAGCTTAAGTAAGAGAATGCGTCAAGGATTGCTCATGAACTAAACGAGTGTTTGGAAATATATGAGAGGAGAGCTTAAGTAAGAGAATGCGTCAAAATGCAAATCCAACAAACTCCACGTCTACGGGACATAGCATAACTTTCATCAGTGACACACCTTCAGCTCGTTGATATATATCTTGTCATCTACATATTTCTCTTCGAAAGCTACTCCCCACAGGTTGCATTCAAGCAGTGTGAATATGTTAAAAGCTTCATTTCATTCTATGGAACTTACTCCTACTAGAATTACCTTCTGGAACTAACGATAAAATTCTATATATTCTATAACATTGTTGGTTATTCCTGGGCATTTTAACCGAAACCGAACCGAAATAACCGAAACCGAAACCGAACCGAATTTTATAAAACACATATTGGATATTGAATTTAGAATTTTCGGATACACGAACCGAACCGAAATCGAACCAAAAACCGAACGGACAACTGAATAACCGAAACATGATCCATATACCTAAAAATATTATTTATATTTATATTTAAAATAACTAAATAATTTAAAATTAACCAAATATAACTAAAAATCAAATTATATAAAATTATCCAAACATTTTTATCCAAAATATCTTAGATTATCCGAATTACCCGATATTATATCTGAATTATCTGTATTATTATTCAAATTACCCGAAAATATATTTAAAAAAAAAACCGTAATCGAACCAGAACCAAACCAGACCCGAATTTTTTTCCGGATGTTACCGAACCGAAACCGAACCGAATTTTATGATTAACCGAATGGTTACTAAATCTATATAACCGAAAAAACCGAACGCCCGTTGGTTGTGAATAAATGTTCATAAAAATGTTACTGAATTGTAGCTACTAAAAACCTCTCAGACACATATTTCAAGACAACCCTAAAATCTAATCTCCTTGGTTTTTTTCTCGGCAGCTCCGCCGTGCGACTCTACCGCCGGTTCCAGCCACCGGTGGTTCTCTCCCTTTTCTCTTGATTTCTACTCGTCGTAGTCTAACTCCATCTCCCCGATGGCTTCGTCGGAGAGGAGATTGGATTCAATTCTCCCAAAATCATCGACTATCCTAGTGGCGCCTCCTTCTATTGATGAATCTCTGAGAAATGAAGGATATGCTCTCTCGACAAGCTCTCTCAAGCAAAAAAATGCGACCACAGACACTCAGCCAGTTGTCGTGGCCAAGGAAGATGCTTTCGGCGAAGATCCAGACCCTCGATGGCCTTATCTAAGTCGCTGGTCCGGGAAGAAGACTATCGCCTCTCCTATTCCATCTGTGAATCTTCCTGCAGCTCCGTTGAAGGAAACAGTTCCAGAGAACTTGCATCGTCTTCTTCACCATGCCTTAAATCTCCTTCTGAAAAAATCTCCAATAGCTGAAGAGCCAGTACATTCGCTCCCGGTCTTAGCAGGAGAATCTCTTCCCATAAATGGGCTACAAGGTGCATGGAGTAAGCCTCTATCTCTGACAGCGAATCCTCCATCGGTAGTAGCAGAACCAAATTCTGCTATCTCTCCAGATTTGAATTGGCCAACTTTGTCAGCTTCTAATCAATCTCATAAAAGGATCTCGAGGAATGCTGCTGCAATGCCTCCTAGCCGCGCAAACACGAGACTTTCAGAGATCTCGAAGGCTGAAGAAGAGACTTTGAAAGTCTACTCCACGGACTACCCTTGGGCTGCAAAGATGGATCAATCTCTGCGCAATCTCCACAGGGTCACTATGCCAGATTATATGGACGATGGAACACCATTGGCAAATATTCCCAGCCATGTTCTCTTAGAAGGTTTAGAAAACCAGAAGGAATTCATAGTAGGAAAGTTTTACCGATGTGCAGCTCCTTCAGGGGGTTTGGTTCATACGGTTGTAAATAGGATTTGGGGTAAGAATTGTCGCATATTTACCTGAAAAGTAAGTGAATCCTCGTATCTCTTCCATATTCCGAATGAGTCTACTCAGAAGTGGATTATACAGAGAGGCCTATGGCATGTGGATGACTGCTTGATGTTTGTGTCAGCTTGGACTCTGGCGGAAAGCATCACTTTACCTAAGATCACAACAGTTCCTGCTTGGCTGACTCTAAAGAATATCCCAAACCAGCTATATTTGATTAAGGGAATTAGTCGGGGATTGGTGAACCTATGCTTACCAGCAGACCTTGGCTTCATCCTACTCAGATGGGGGAAGCTAAGATTTTGGTAGATGTGAAGCTTGATAAACCTTTCCCTCAAAGAGTAGCGTTAAAAGAACAATGTGGAACAATCACTGTGGTGGATGTGATTTACTCGTGGATACCCTCAAAGTGTAGCAAATGTGGTCAATTAGGAGACAAAGCGACCAGATGTCTAGGAATAGGTTTAGAGAATGATACTGCTCCGGAAGTGGTCAACAACACTATTTCTGTGCCTATTGACTCTTTCAATGTACCTCCCACGGCTAATGCTGGTCCTCTAAATGTCACTGAACCGACCATTCATAATGCATCCTTAGGCTCGGATTTAGGGGTTGTAATCACTGCTGGTGCAGCTTCAGAATCGGGTAGAGACTTAGCAGATATTCAGCCAATGGCTGGCCAAGATGTAGCAGAATCTAATGATATTGTGTCAGCTAGTACTGACTCCACACATACAACCTTGCAAAAGGCTGTCAACAATTCTACAAAGTCTGTTTCCGCTGTAAAAGATGTTCCATGTTCTGCCCAACTTTCTCTACAATCTGGTAAGTCAACTAGTTCCGAAAAGGATGCTTCACGAATCATTGATTCTTCATCAGTGCGTGAAGGCGTTAGTAAATCCATCGAAGGTAAGGGATCCTCTGCAAATCAGTGGAGTGGGGTTGGAGTCGGAGGATTCGGATGACGATGACGATCTCATCAAGGGTCTTATGAAACCATCAACGGACAGACAACTACAGGATAGACCGGTAAAACTATCCCAAAAAGCAACAGAAATGGCAGCTAAGAGGAAGATGTGGTCGTGGTAAACATGGTGGCCGGGGTAGTACCTAAGCAACCGTGGTAATCATGAATATTAACAATCCATCTCATCTTTAATCTCGTTTTCTCACTTAAACATTTGTGTTGCTTCTTGTTGCTTTTAAAGCTTTTGTATTTTGTAAACTTGTATGGCTAAACGTAAAGCCGTGAAGTTGTGACCCGTGAAGTTGCTCCCTGACACGATTATCAAGACACCCATCGAGACTTTGTTTTCCGACGCAGGTGGAGCTTTTGCTCGCCGGCGTCGCCTCCTCCCTTCACCGTTTTCCTCCTCTTCTCTCTCTATCAATCTGTTTCTTTGGTCTTCATCTTCTTCACTGCCGACATCAAAGGAGGAGCCTGCTTCCGTGTTCATTGTCTCTTTTCTGACTGGATCTTCTTCTCAGCCCACAGAACTCTTCACCATATCTACACATTTCTCGGACGAGATCCGCCGCACCTCACATATCTCGCCAGAGCTACACATCTGTAGCTGGTGCCGCCGCCGCGCCTCACACAGGTCTCGTAATCAGTCCAATCTCCTCTCTACCAGCGGCAAATCTCCCTCCGCCGTTGCAGAAACCTACTCAGCCCTTCACAAAAACGACTTCCCCTACTCGCCTTCACCTTTTGAGCCACTCTCCTCTGCATCCGTCATAAACGTCATTGAGTCATCGAAGATGCTGTTTTCTTCTTTCTCCGGCGAAGGATCCTCCGACGACGATTGCGCCTCTCTTCGCCCGACGGCGGTATCCGCCACCTCATATCCACACCAGTGCAGCCTCTCAATACCACCTCCTGCAGTCGCATCATTCCCGGAACTATAACACAACAGCACCGGACCATACGTCCTCGCCGCCACGAGCTTCCAACACAACAGCACCGGACCATAAGTCCTCGCCACCACGAGCTTCCTTCGATGCAATCATCAGTTGGCAAATCTTAAATGGGCCTGGGGCATATCTTATTTTTTGGGCCTTGACCTAATCCTGAACCCACCAAAAGCTGGACCCATTTTCTTCCTTCAGCAAGCATAATCTACGTACGAACTAGATTCACTTCTATGGCATCTCAATTCCATATCTTCTTTGGGTACCTGTCCGAGAGGTAGCCGACGTCTAATACTTGTTCTTTTTCAAATCTTCCGGCAACAATCCTCCTCCGTTCAGTGTCGATCACCAACAACGGCGCTTCAAGCCCGTTCTCAAGTCCAATCACTTGGGCCTATTAACGCCGATTATCAATTCGACTATATATTGCTTTTTAGAGCATCTGCTTTCGGGTTACGGGTGAAGTTTCTCTATGAGTGCTTTTACGCTGCTGAGCAAGTCTCGCCCCTTAATGCGTCTATCTGTTATGTTATTGTACTACTGTTATTTTATCTTCTAGTCGTTGAGCATGACTCCAGTTGTATCTTTTTATATTAGTTTTAATATAATTTGTTGTCCAAAAAAAAAAGTGGCTAAACGTCGTAGCAAAATTAATTAAAAAAAATGTTCATAAAAAATGCATGTGTTTTTTTTTTTAATGATGTCAAATTCAGATTCAATATATATGGAGCGCAATGGTTGTGGAAAATGTATCAGTTTGTTGCAAAATGAAAATTCTGAAGGGTGTAAAGAATCATATAAATTATTGTTTTTCTACCTGTGTATGTGGATTGTTTTTTTACCAAAAATGTACACCTCAAATCTCATAGTAATTAGTTATCAACTCCTATTGGTAATTATCACAATTAGCAGTAAAAAAACTATCATATTATGTCTGACACACTCGTAAACTATCACATCAATCAAATTATTGTGATTGACCTGACTTTTTATTAAAGAAAATGAGATCGTTGCATATTGGTTTTCAGTCGAACCCGACAACAAAACTACATCGCACGTCAGGAAGTTTGGTCTTCCGAAATTCGTAGCGCCTCAGAAAAATCTTAAATTTCAAGACTACGAGCACGCACGGTTCGTTTAATGTTATTTTACTTTTATACTATTAATTTCAACCTGCACATATCAATACGCTTTAAGCACATCTTATATATGCTGGACCAATTCTCTCAGAAAAGTTGAAATAGTTTATCAGGTGTATGATAATACTTTTTCAAGTGGAATTATAAAATTTTACGTGTGTCACGTACGTATAAACTATATAAAAAAACTAGTCGTATATGTTCTTTTTTGTTGATATTTTTAAAAGGGATACAGATTTAAGGTACCCTAAAACTATCCAAACTTGTTAGGATAGTTCAAAAGAAACCCTATTACATATGGACTACCTATGGGTACCCTATTTTCCGCCAGAAACGCGATTCCGCGATTTCCCATAAACGCGATTCCGCGATTTCCCGCCAAAAACGTGATTCCGCGATTTCCAGCCAAAAACGCGATTCCGCGATTTTTCGCCAAAAACGCGATTCCTCGATTTCCCGCCAAAAACGCGACTCACGCTGAGTCGCGTTGTCCCGCCAAAAACACTACTCGACGTTTTCCCGCCATAAACTTATTCCACGTTTTCTACAAAAAAAATATGTTTTCCCGCCAAAAACGTGATTTCATATTTTCCCGCCAAAACCGTAATTCCGCATTTTTCCATGAATAACCTATTTTCGTGTTTTCTCAGAAAAAAAAATGCTAAATATATTTCATGCCAAAAACTTAAAGAATTGAAGAAATCCACTTTGTGATTGGTTTGATTTTTTTTTAAGTAAACAATTAAATAGAAACGCATAGGGTACCATAAACCCAACAGGGTAAACCTAATTGGATAAATGATAAAACAGGACCCGCCTATTTTAAACCCTGAAAATTTAATATTGAATGGGCAAGTTTTGGTCTCAAAAAAATTAGCCAAGTTCAGGGTACCCTATGAGTAAAAACCCATCTTTAACATCCCTAATTACAACACAAAACGAATAGCCAACATAATTAGATATTGAAGGTTACAGGAGAAAGAAAAACAAAGTTATAGAAGACAAGAAAAATTAAGCAGCAATCATATAATATACATGCTTTCGTGGTTGGAGCACGAGAACAGTCTTGGGAACAATATATGTTTTGGAATTGTTCACCAGCATAGCCACTGGATTATAGTGTGTACTCCCTATACAAAACATTTACCATATTTACATTACAAACTTGCACACAGACTTGTAGAGTAGCATCCAAAAACAAATATGGATTACTCATTAACGTATGGAACTAGAGGAGCTGGGACTCGAGTAACTTCAGTGGATCTATTAACGTGCTTAGTTTTTAATTTTCTATATTAAATTGTATATTTTAAACTCTATCATCCATAGACAGCAATTTTAAAGTTATATGTGCATATATATCCATACAGACCAAGTGACCAACCATCTAATTCTCTATTAAGTATTAAGACTCGGAACTTGTTATAAACTAGTTACTTTTTATTCGGGGAACCAACATTGGTCGACCGTTTCCAAGAGATCGCTTGTTCCATATTATTAATCTTTTCTTCCATTTGTATTAGAAATATATGTATATTTCTTTTCTTTTGGCCGGTGACATTTTCAGAAGTTGACATTAATCCCAGCTATCACGTCGGTATCATAAGAGAAGTCGCAATTTGCAAATATATAACATTTTGGTTTGATGTATAATGTTTCAAACTTTTGGCAGTTGCTAAGTTTCTGTTAGTTTGAGAATTGAGAGGTAGTCGAGAATGGGGACAACTCTAAACGAGCTTCTGTTTGCTGTGTGTGTGACTTTCTCCATTATTCATCTTGTTCAATCTCAAAATCAACAAGGTATATGTTATCTTTCTCTCTTTTGTATTTTTTTTTTCTTCTTTCCATATATGTTTTAGACACTTACTAATTAAAAGTTTTATTGGGAGATGAATTTATATAGAGTTGGTTGATTTTAAAAGATAAGAGAATTGTCAAATTTATAAAGGGTATTTGGAGATGAATTTAAAAGGATTGTTAGGATTTTTTTTTTTTTGTCAACAGGATTGTTAGGATTTTTAAAATCCATTGTTATTGATTAAGATCTATTATTATTGGTCTGATGATTTTTAAAATCTATATAGAATCCATTTTTATTCAAACAAATTTTGTTTTAATAATTTTATGAATCCATTAAAATCTTTGTTATTGGGACATAGATTTTAAACAATTTAACTCATGAAACAAAACTTCAAAAATACTACTTATAACCCTTAGATTCTCAAAGTTCATTATAATAAAATATTTTGATAGATTTCTAAATATACAAACTTTCTGAAATATAACAAAAACTCTTTATAAGTTTAACAATAACTCTCAACTTAAAATTTTTAGCAACTCTATATAAATTCATCTCCCAATAACAGATTTCGAGAGAGTTTGTATATTTTGGAAATCAATCAAAAGATTTGATTAAAATGGACTTTGAGAATCTAAGTTGGTAGTATTTTCTGATTTTTGTTTCGTGATTTAAAATTTTTAAATTAATGTTCCAATAACCAAGATTTTAATGAATTCATAGAATCATTAAAATCCAAATTTTTTGAATAACAATGGAGTTTGTATGGATTTAAAAAATAACAATAGATTTTAGTAAGAATGTTAAAATCCATTAGCCAATAAGAATGGATTTTAAATTTTTTAACAATCATTTAAAATTCATTTCCTAATAACCCTCCTAAGCCTTTAATCTTTGAGAGAAATAAGTACAATACATACATGTTTCCCATCTTACCAGGATTCATCAGTATAGATTGTGGATTACCTTCTAATGAGTCTCCTTATAATGAACCATTGACCAATCTAACATACATATCTGATGCCGACTTCATCCACGGAGGAAAACCTGGTACGATCCAGAAAGACTTGGAGACCCAAGTTAAGAAGCCATATAGGGTTTTGAGATACTTTCCAGATGGAATACGAAACTGCTATAGGCTGAGCGTGACACAAGACACAAAGTATCTAATCAAGACAGTGTTCTTATATGGAAACTATGACGGTCTTAATACTGCTCCAAGGTTCGACCTCTATCTCGGTCCTAACATTTGGACAACCGTAGATGTGAAAAGATCACGTTTCAGTGTTATTGAGGAGATGATTCACATCACAAGATCTAGCATTTTGGAAATATGTGTCGTTAAAACAGGGACAACTACACCACTAATATCAGCCATAGAGCTAAGACCATTACAATATGATACTTATATCGCTCGAACTGGTTCCTTGAAGTTTGTGAACAGGGTCTACTTCAGCAGTTCGGAAAAGGTTATACGGTATGTGAACAGCCCAACTAATTTATTCCTATAAAAAAAAATGCTCTTTTGAGTAATTTATACTTGATTGTGGCAGTTATCCTGATGATATCTATGATCGTGTATGGAGTCCATACTTGCCGCCGGAATGGAAGTACATAAAGACATCCCTCAATGTTGTTGATAATTTTAAAGACTATAACCCGCCACAAGATGTAATGAAGAGCGCCGCTATACCCAATATTTCCAGTGAACCAATGCGCTATGATTGGAGTTTGGAAACCTCTGACGACGAGACTTATGCTTACCTTTACGTCGCTGAGATCCAAGAACTTGGAGCTAATGAAACTAGGGAATTTCAAATTATCGCGAATGGTATAGTTGACTTTGGTCTTTATATTCCTATGAAGTTCGAAGTAAGGACTTTGTCTAACAGTGTGCCGGTGAAATGCGACGGAGGGCAATGTCGTTTGACACTAAAAAAAACTCGGAAGTCCACTCTCCCACCCTTGATGAATGCTATAGAAGTTTTCAAGGTCATTGAGTTTCCACAATCAGAGACTAATCAAGATGACTGTACGTAGCTTTAATTTGATGTTTTATGCATGTTATACTTAAGTTAACATGTTGGTTAAGTCTTGATATTCATCTATCTCATTCCAGTCACTGCTATCAAGAATATCCATGCTGCTTATGGATTGAATAAAAGCAACTGGCAGGGTGATCCATGTGTCCCAAAACAATTCTTGTGGACTGGTTTACGCTGCAATGTTGTCGATGTGTCAACACCACCAAGAATCATAGCATTGTAAGAACATTCAAACCCTTTCTTGTTAACAAAACTTAAATAAGGATTGAATTCAGTATTTTTCTTATGTGATATATATGCATGTCTCGGTTCATGTAAACAGAGATTTGTCTTCAAGTGGATTAACGGGAGTTATACCGTCTAGCATACGAAATCTAACTCAACTTCAAGAACTGTAAGTATCTCCATAAATGAATACAGAAATCAGGTTTACATTTTTTTTGTTGGGCTTATTTCGCCCATAGTCTTTTTCCAAAACGTGAAAATATTCTTACAAATAACCAGGTTGTTTTACTTTTATCTTTACAAACTCCAGAGACTTGTCTAAAAACAATTTGACTGGACAAGTGCCTGAGTTTCTAGCGAAGATAAAATCATTGACGGTTATGTAAGTTTCCTAGCTGAAAATAATTTTATGTCATCTTAATTTCTAATGGTCTCTTCACATCTATAGAAACTTAAGTGGAAACAATCTCAGCGGTCCCGTTCCTCAAGCCCTTTTTGATAGGGAAAAAGAAGGACTAAAGCTAACGTAAGGTTCTTCTGATCGGTGATCTTCGTTCTATTATATATACTATCCACTTTCTTTCAATATTTGATGTCTTCATTAATGTTTTTTTTCTTTAGTCTTGATGGATATCTAGAGCAATGTAAGTCATGCCGGAAAAAATATCCGGTGACGGCGGTTGTTGCTGCGTCTCTTTCTTGTGTGGCCATTATCATCATAATTGTTTTGGTTATGATCTTCATTTTCAAAAGGAAAAAGCATGCAATCCGCAAAGGTAGTTTAGGAAGAATATATGCTCCATTGGAGAATTATGAAATCTCATGGATCACTTCTTATTATTTTTTTTTTGCAGTTATTCGACCATCACTAGAAACGAAAAATAGAAGATTTACATATTCAGAGGTCAAGGATATGACTAATAACTTTCAAGTTGTTCTTGGTAAAGGAGGCTTCGGTGTTGTTTGTCAAGGTTTTCTAAATAATGAACAAGTAGCCGTGAAAGTCCTCTCTCAATCATCAACTCAAGGCTATAAAGAATTCAAAACAGAAGTACTTAACTACACTAATATATATCTGTCAATAAATTTTTGAGAATCATGACTTCATGAATCATACCCTAATATTATATATATTCTTGGTTGTTAGGTCGAACTACTTCTAAGAGTTCACCATGTAAATTTAGTAAGCCTCATCGGATATTGTGATGAAGGAAATGACTTGGCTCTCATCTACGAGTTCATGGAAAATGGGAACTTAAAGGAACATCTCTCAGGTAAACTATTAGATTATGTTGGAAAAAATTGAGTTACATAGCTCTTTACAAATACAACAGTTTTTAATCTCCCCACAAACTTTGAACCATTTGGTGGATTTTGACAGAAAAATGTGGTGGCTCTGTTTTGGACTGGCCGAGTAGACTTAAAATAGCTATCGAGTCTGCATTAGGTTTGCAGAAATTTTTGTTATATTTTTCTAAACTCCATTTCTAAGATAAATAACAGTTAACGTATAAAGGTTTTTCTGTATATTAGGAATTGAATATCTGCATATTGGATGTAAGCCGCCAATAGTTCATAGAGATGTAAAATGTACCAATATATTGCTAGGTCAACATTTTGAGGCAAAACTCGGTGATTTCGGACTTTCAAGATCTTTTATAGTGGGAAGTGAAAATCATGTTTCAACAAATGTTGCTGGAACAGTTGGATATCTCGATCCGGAGTACGTTTGAGTTCATATCAAGCTGTAGTTTTAAAACATGTTTTGTTTTCCTGCGTGTTGCTAATAGTTAATAATGAAAAAAGAATCTAATAACGTTGAGTTTTTTTCTTGCAGATACTATCAAAAGAATTGGTTAACAGAGAAAAGTGATGTTTATAGTTTTGGGATTGTGTTACTAGAAATTGTCACTGGCCAACCTGTGATTGACCAATCCCGTGAAGAGTCTTACATAGTAGAATGGGCCAAGTCTATGCTCGCAAATGGTGATATTGAATGTATTATGGATCCAAATCTTCATGGAGAATATGACAAGAGTTCATCTTGGAAAGCTCTTGAGTTAGCAATGTCATGCATTAACCCTTCTTCCACAGAGAGGCCAACCATGACCCGGGTTGCTCATGAACTAAACGAGTGTTTGGAAATATATGAGAGCTTATGTAAGAAAATGAGTCAAGATGCAAATCCAACAAACTCCACGTCCACGGGATATAGCATAACTTTCATCAGTGACACTCCTTCAGCTCGTTGATAAAGTTTAATCTGTATATTTCTCTTTGAAAAGATTCTCGCCACAGGTTGTATTCAAGTCAGTGTGAATATGGTATGGTATTATACATTCTCTTAAGAGTTTGCATCTCCTACATATTGTAACTTGGTTGGTTGTGAAAAAATGTTAATAAAAAGTGAATAAATGTTTCATAAAAAATGCAGCACGTATTCTGTTGTTAATGATGTTAAAGTCAAAGTCAAAGTCATTATGGACAGCGCAATGGTTGTGGAAATGTATCAGTTTGTTGCACAATGAAAATCCTGAACTTCAGAACTGTGTTTGGTTTCCATGAAAAATGTATCTTGAATCCCAGAATCTCAACTACTTTTTTCTAGATTATTAGAAATTTACGTCTCGATTCTTTCTCTGTTTTCTCTTTTTAATCAACTGAGGCTTTAGATTTCACATAAATATTAAAATGTTTACAAGTTAAAAAAATTCTAACTTGATATTACTAATTTTAAGAATGAAAATTATCCGCGTGTTTGTATTCACCTATTATGTATTATAAAAATCGTTAGTACAAACTTACCCAAAACCAAAAATAATTTATATTGTGCGTTGTAAAATAATAAGCCATAGTTTCAAAAGATTAGTTTATTTTTTTGTTTGGCATCGAATAGTTTCAAAAGATTAGTTAAAGAGGAAAACACCTACATTTTATCTTCTAGATAAGAAACTTCATGTTAATTAACAACCAAACACATAAAAAAAAAAAAAAAAAAACATTTCAGTGTGTAACAATTAATAAAAAGACATTGCATAAAAGACAACAATGAGCGACTTAACGAAGCTCAGAAAATGACATTTACATAAAACACCAAACAAATCCTACGGCTCTCGGGGATTTTCAGCAAAACCTTTCCCTTTTGCATCGGTCTGGTTCTGACCCGAGAGACATCGAGTAGCACCTAGACACAAAACCAGTTTTAAGTTATCGCAAAAAGCTTTCTACTACAAGCATAACACCTAACGATTCATATCAAAAATTTACCGAGACAATGCCTTTTATCGCGGATGATTCCCGCTTGATCTTGGACGTCCAAACCTTCGTCTTCTTCTTGGAACATGACTCGAACCAACCCCTGTATCATTCTGTAAACGCAGCTCCTCATCACCATTGTCTTCATCTTGTAGACCCAAAAGATTCTCCCCCCAAAGATATCTCCTATCCGAAGAAGAACGCCGATGATTCCTCCACGCTCTTGACCTGTGAGTTCTTGATCCACCACCGCCATTGCCACTACCACTGGAACCTCCGTTATTCTCAAGAGAGCCAATCATCTGAAACAACACTAAAGTGGTCCAAAGGTCGCTGCTTCCTCCATTTCCGGCTTCCCTCTCACCTGGGAACCTATCTCCGTTTTCAATAACATAGTCTCCTACTACAACAGCACCAGGCATGGCGGAACGTATAGCACTGACTATATCTCCATACTCTCTCTGGTTCTCGAGGCGTCTCCAAGCTCTCTCTCTCGTTGGATCAGTGTCTGAAGGACGAGTTGTCGGGTGTATCCTTCTTGCATGGCGGCGAAGATCCTGGTAGTTACCGGTGAATGAGCAGGACTCTCGTGAGCAGCTTCGGTTCTTCATGTCGAGATAACTTCTCACTTCTTCTACAACTTTCCATCCTAAAACAGTACCACGGCAAAGAGGACATTTCAAGTTCGTAATATCCTCTGACTGTTCCGCTTCCACTCTCCTCCTCCTCCTAAGGGACTCAGGATCCCCAACAGCGGCTTGGTTTCCAGAGACGCGGTGGAAACCGCCGCTTTGAGCTTCGTTGATGTTTCCCCTTGAAGCCGAGTTCGGGTCGGGATTGGGGTCATTAGGGGACTCGGAGTGAAGTTTCTTGAACCTGTCGAGGCAATTGGAGTGTCGGTAACTGGTGTCACAGATGTAAGACCTGCAACCTTTGTCGTGAGAGCTGCACAGCAGGAGAACAGCATTATGTGGGTGATCCATGCAAACAGGACATGAAACCTCATCCAGTTCTTTGTGAAGAGCATGAGCATCTGACTCGGGACTTAATTTTCGCTTTACACCAGCCATCTTGTGATAAACACTGTGTAAAGCTACTCACGCATAAAGTTAGAAACACTGAGCGAGCTTTTAGTAAAACTAATGTTTTGTCAATAAAAACACATTGCTTTATCTTAATCAAAATCAAGTGAAAAACAGAAGAAACAGATATCTTATACTGACTCATGGTCTTGAAAGTAGCACAGAAACTTTCAACTAAGAGAGGTTAATTAGCACAAAATAAACTTACCGAAGGAGATCAATCTTTACTAGCAGCCTGTTGAAAATCTACTTTCTTACTATTTGAGCGCTGAACTTTAACTTCAAGATCAGTTTTTTAAATTTGCTGAACAAAACCAAATTCAGGTTTCAGCATATAGATAACTAAATCACTATTCGTTAAGCCGCAGGGAAACCAAAGTGTCCTAAAACCTGCATCCCAAAAAAGAGAAGCAGCGATCAAACTTAAGAACCTGACATAACTGGTTCAATAACACAACGTAGTCCACACATAAAGACCATTGTCAAGAAGCAAGTAGGATCCTAAAAATCACGACAACTTGGTTCCCCATTGAGACATTGGATTAGTAAGAAAATCATGGAGAGAAAAAAAACCATCTTTCCACTACGAAACCAAAGCAGAGATTTGGAAAAGACAAAACATTGAGAGTTTGGCTTAAATTGGAAACTTTCAAACCTTAGATTCCCAAAGTTTCAAGACAACAACCCTGGAAAAAAAAAATGAAAGGAAGCCTTCAAATCCAAGTTTTAAAAATCATAAGAACCCAATTTTGAATCTAAAATCAGAAATCAGATTCCTTATTCCTACACATAGATAATATAAATCAACCCTAACATGATTTCACAGCTTTTTTCAACGACAAATGTATTCAATACTCACAAACCATATCAATCAATCAAAATAACAACCGATCCATCAGAACTAGATTCCGATCAAAAGGAAGCAATATAACGTACAAATAAAAATCGGGTAAAGGAATTACAAATTCAGTCTGCAAAGGATCCGATTCTGATGATAATCTGGAACCCTCTCTCTCTCTCTCTCTATCTATTTGAGAGATTGGATGATGAAGAAGAAGATGCTGAGATTTAGGAGGAAATTGGGTAAGGAGAATCGATGATTATCAGAAACATCGCACTTGCGTATTTATATTTACCAATTTTTCCACATTATTTTAAATCCAAGAAATTCAATAAAAAATCATTTAAAACAAAACGAAAAGAAAAGAAAAGAAAGAGAAAAACCGCACGCTGTAGTACATTACCAAACGACGACGTATGCGTATTGCGTCTGCTCTGCTTCATTCATCTCCTTTTTTTCATCATCATCACCAGAGAGAGAGAAGGAGAGAGAAAAATAAAAAATGGAGATTGGGTTTCTGGGTTTGGGTATCATGGGAAAGGCCATGTCACTGAATCTGTTGAAACATGGATTCAAAGTAACTGTCTGGAACAGGACACTCTCCAAGGTAAAAAAAAAAAAAAAAAAACACAACTCCAAAAATCTCTGCTTTGATTGTTCAGATCCGATTTTAAAAATCTGACTGATGGAACACAGTGTGATGAACTTGTGGAGCGTGGAGCTTCAGTGTGTGAGACTCCAGCCGAAGTAATCAAGAAATGCAAATACACAATCGCTATGCTCTCTGATCCTCCTGCTGCTCTCTCGGTATGTTGAAATCCGCTTCTTTTTAAGCTTTTGATGATTTCGATTCCAACTAAAGTTTCAATTTTTTTCTTTGATGATAGGTTGTTTTCGATAAAGATGGTGTTTTGGAGCAAATCCGTGAAGGGAAAGGTTATATCGATATGTCGACAGTTGATGCGGAGACTTCCTTGAAGATCAATGAGGTTTTTAAATCTTTGTGCTTGAGATCATTGTAATAATGAGACAATAAGTTTGATTGAAGCTGTGTTGTAAAATCTGTAGGCAATCACTGGGAAAGGTGGTAGATTCGTAGAAGGTCCGGTTTCAGGTAGCAAGAAGCCGGCAGAAGATGGACAACTCATCATACTTGCTGCTGGTGACAAGGTAAACAGAACCGTTCTAAGTTTTGGACTTTGGTATGAACTTTACACATTCAGATACTCATGGATATGCTGCTTTCGTCTAGTCCCTTTTCGATGAATCGGTTCCAGCTTTTGACGTCTTGGGGAAGAAGTCGTTTTACTTGGGACAAGTTGGGAACGGTGCTAAGATGAAACTAGTAGTGAACATGGTCATGGGAAGGTGAACATTTCTCTCTCTTTTTTCAGTTTTTTTACGAATAGAACTTTGGTGGCTTAATGACACCTTTTACACAGCATGATGAACGCGTTCTCTGAGGGGCTTGTATTAGCTGACAAGAGTGGACTTAGCTCTGACACTCTTCTTGATGTTCTGGTGAGATGTAATGTAAAACCTTCGTGAGAGATATGAATGGTTGAAAATGTTGTTTGGTTGATTTGTTGTTGTTGGTTGTGCGTATGGGACAGGATCTTGGTGCGATGACTAACCCGATGTTCAAAGGGAAAGGACCTTTGATGAATAAGAGTAGTTACCCACCAGCTTTTCCACTGAAACATCAGCAGAAGGACATGAGGCTAGCTCTTGCTCTTGGCGATGAAAACGCTGTTTCCATGCCTGTAGCTGCGGCTTCAAATGAGGTCAGTTAGACAGAGAATCAAGAACAGATTGGTTCGTTCTTTGGCATCATGAATCTTAAAGATATGTGTTTCTGTTTTCGTTTTGTTGACAGGCATTTAAGAAGGCGAGGAGCTTGGGACTTGGAGATCTTGACTTCTCTGCTGTGATCGAGGCTGTGAAATTCTCCAAGGAATAGTTGACTTTTTGGAAACAAACTGAAATGATTATTATCTTCCCAAATAGAGTTTTTCATTACTCATTTGAACAAAAAAACATATTTTAATCGTTCATCAAATAATAAGTATTTTTAAACAAATAGACACAATCCATATCGTACCTCAGGTTTGTGTAATTAAAGAGTTGAAAACCAAGAATCAAATTAATTTTTGAAAACTCTTTGTTCGGTTGGAAACCGGAAACAAAACCGAATAGAAACCGGAATCAAAAAGTTTGGTTCGACTCGGTTCGGTTTCGGGTTTTATGGTTAGCTCTGAATATAAATACTGTTTCTGTCGATTGATGAACAAATCCGGAATCATTTAGAGAGAGAGAGAATGGATTGTCTGCTAACGACGCTAACGAAGAAGGAAGAGATCGATCGGATCATCAGAGACACAATCGATAAAGTACTTGTGTTACGATTCGGTCGTAGCTCCGACAAAGATTGTCTTTACCTCGATGACATTGTATACTTTGAGAGTTTGCCTTCTTTTTTTGTTCTGTTTCGTCTTCTCTTTCACCCAGAATCCTTCAAAACTCTAACCAACCCAAAACTCTAATTTTCGAAATTTTCAGCTTGGCAAATCGGCGAGAGATGTCTCGAAATTCGCTACGGTAGCTTTAGTGGACGCCGACTCGGAGGAAGTTCAAGTTTACGTCAAGTACTTCGACATTACTTTGTTCCCTTCAACCATCTTCTTCTTCAACGCGCATCACATGAAATTGGATTCTGGGTAAAAAAAAATATCTTCTTCCACAACAGATTAAAGTTTAGTTTTAACTTTTTGAAGTTAATTCTGGTTTGGTAATATTACAGAACCGCGGATCATACCAAGTGGGTCGGTAAATTCCACGAGAAACAAGACTTTATTGATGTTGTTGAGGTACAAAATTGCAGAAAGATTTCATTTTTTTTTTTTTCATAAATGAGAGTGAAGAACTCAAATCCTTTTTTGGTAGGTAATTTTCAGAGGAGCGATGAAAGGGAAGATGATCGTTCACTGCCCTCTTCCGCCAGAGAAAATACCAAAGTACCAACTCTTGTACAAGGATGTGTAGAAGAAGAAACTGAGTTTATTGTTCTGTTAATCGCAAAATCTGTCTTTTTTCATCATCCCTTATGTTCGAATACTATTTACATGAGATTTACATGTGCTTTTTTTTTTTTTTTTTGTACACAAGTGGAAGAATGAGATAAATATGCGGAACCAGATGTGAAAAATTGTCGATGTCTTGATTCACTGATGTTTGTAAAAAGTCAGGGTTTGTTTTCTCTTTTCTTGCTTTTAGCGACGAGCTCCATAGACATGGATCGAAGCCGGCTTGTTATCTCTGTGAACGGAGGACGAGAATCAGGGTCAATGTCCCAGCATTGTTCCATGAGCTTTTTCCATTCCGGAGAACATGTTTTCGGTATGGGAGGTCGAAGCGTGTTCTTCACAATCCCACCTTAAAGAGGGAAACAGATGAGGTCCACAATGAGGTAAGTGAAAAAAAACTCAAGTGACTTACCAATGATGGCTCCACAATGCATATCTGCATATGGTTCCTCTCCGGTTAGAATCTCCCATAGCGAGATCCCGTATGAGAATACATCGACCTGTTCACACAGAAAAAGTTATTGGTTGTGTTTTCTAAATGGAAGATGTATAGATACGGTTTTTGTTTCCCTTACTTTCTCGGAAACGCGGGTGCTGCTTCCGTTCAAGAGTTCTGGTGCCATCCATGGAAGTGTTCCTCTCACTCCCCCCGATACCAAAGTGTTACGTTTGATTCTAGATAAGCCAAGATCTCCCACCTGCAGTAATCACGAGTTCATGGTCTTTATGTAGTGGATTCTTCTAGCAACAATGGGAGTCATCAATATGTTACCTTGCATATAGGGCGTTGTGGATCCCTTAGATTGACGAGTAAGTTCTCGCATTTGAGATCAAAGTGGACGATGTTCTTTGAGTGCAGATATTCCATGCCAAAAGCAGCATCCATTGCAATTATTATCTTTTTGCGAGCGTCTAGCAATCTGCGTTTGGCATTTTGGCTTCTCTTATCAGATTCAGAACCGCTAAAGGGGAATGTAAGAGATGAAATTTGAATTTACCTGTCTCTCTTGAGAAGAGCATGCCTGAGTGACCCATTCACCATGAACTCCGTAACAGTTGCCATTGTTCCTCCAGTTCCATCAGGGACTATACCGTAGAATGCAACAACATTTGGGTGATGAAGATTCGAGAGTATTTGTGCTTCCCTCCAGAAATCTTTGGTCTTATAAAAAGCAAACCAATTTTGAAGTTTCATATCCAAGAAAGGGAAGAGGCTTATCTTAAAGTCTCAATTTTGTTATTTACTTACAAAGGTGATGGAACTAGAGCTAGGACTTAAGAGAGCAGCCAAAGAAAAAGACAAAAAAAGATAAGAAAGATACTAAAGACTTGAGGACTAACCAAGCGTTCTTGTTCAGATGATCTCCCTGCAAAGCAGCTTTTCCTTATTCTCTTTATTGCAACATCCGTTCCCCGCCATTTTCCATGGTAGACAGTTCCATATGTCCCCGATCCAAGCTCTGTTAGGTCTTCAAGATCAGCGTTCTTTATCATCTGAAGGTTTAGAATAGGTAGAAAGACAAATCAAATTCTAACGCATATCAACATAACTATCGTTTTCTGCCTTAACTCTTGTTTAGAAGAAACAACAGTAGAGTTTGTCAAATACAAGTTGAAGGAGACAGAATGCCTCAGCTTAGCATTTTCAATATCCAAGCGGGATTACCAAAATGTGATCTTTAAAACTCAGTTTCGTAAGTAACAAGCTGGAGTACCTGCAAGCCATACACACTGGCTTCCATTTCAACATTGAGCGTATCTTTAAAACTGTTCTCTTTCTCGTCAGCATTGGCTTCAGCTTCCTGTCAAAAAGTGACAATAGTGAGAACAAGACCGTCCTTTAGCTTACGTTATAAGTTTACAAACAAGTAAAATCAGTACCTCAGAGAGGAAGACAGTATCACTGCTGTCCATCTTTATGTGTGGAACGGTTTTCGGTGAATTTTCGAGAGATAGGATCTTTAAATTGTAAGTTTCACTGGTTGTGGTTGGCGCTGGCTGATTCAAATCCATGCTTGAGATTCTCACATGGCCTAAACCACCTTCTCTTTGAGTTCTCTTCATGTCAGTTATTACTGTTAGAATCTTATAGAAAGAAAAAAAAACATGTATCGGGACAAATGTAAATGGGGTTTTGCAATACTCACATTCTTTTGTGTTGGATCAAGTTCCAAGCGCCCTGTCTCATGAAACATTTCTCTCTTTTCTGATTCTGAAGAGATATCGAACAAGAAATTCTCATCAGAGTCCACATTCAACAACACCCCTGAAACTTCCAAATTCCTAGCCCGGACGGCTTGATTTGCAGGTTCTTGAACAAGATCAGAAGCTTTCCTTGTCTGGTACAGAACTCCTAGTGTTTCCTGATTTGGTGTTTCAGCTGCAATGCCTTCGTCCAAGGAAATTAGATTCCCCGATGAGGTTCCACCCAACAAACGATCATTATCTTGCTTAATTTGCTTCCATGGGTCAACACTAACCATTGAGTTCTTGTTTCCATAGGTTGGCAACTTGTTGAGTTCCATGTCAGTAGGGGTTGCTCTAGTCCCCGGCACTTTCCCACCAATATGGAAAGTTCTGTCACCGTTCCCTTCTTGATTCTTGGTTTCTCGTTTTAAGAAAACCTCATCATAATGATTGCTTTCACCAGAGATGTCTCTATGTATTGTCTTGCTTTCACCGGATAGTCCTGGTCCTGCTGGGCTTGGGGGAAGCTTAAACGTAGGCTCTCCTCCCTCAGTGGACTTCAAATCGAGTATATTACTTTGTGTACGACGGTCAGCTAGATCGTTGTTACTATGCATCATCTGCACTGGCTTTTCTTGTGTTTGTTTCTTTGTAAAGTTCAATGTTGAAGATGGACTCTGTCTCTCTTGCGAAAGGTAACTAGAATGCCCACCATTAATAACCAGTGTAGAGTCTGAGTACGAGTGTGGCATTCCCAAGAACGAATCGTTTGAATTTGTAGAACCAGAAAAGGAGACCTTAGACTCTTCTGGTATGGACGGTTTATCGCAGTAGAAGCCCCTTCCGTTATTCGCAGACCTCTCAACATGACTGATGTTGGAAGTCTCATGGTTCTTGTTGAAGCCACTCTGGTACTGAATCACGTAAGGGTTGTTCTCCGCCTCATGCTTGTAAGTTTGAAAGTTAACTGAAGTGTCTGGTTGAGCTGGAGTGGAGTTATTGCTCTCGGAGCTCGAGTTGTTGCCATGGTATTGTGAGTATGCACCGTTTGAATCCTTTTGCTTGAATGGTGATGGAGAAAGAGGAGGCGATGGATAAGAAGACATGTTATACTGAACTCCATTGAAAAGTTGATTCGAGTGCATTGCATTAGTATCCAGTCGAAGCATCTGATTGCGATCCATATGGTTTACATGATAACTTGCATCACCGGCGATTTTCAAAGCTGAAGTATATTGGCAATCAGGAGTGTTCTGCTGAACCTTGTTCTCAGGATCGCCAAAAGGAATCAGGAACAGTCGTGGCCTTTGTGACCCCTCGAGCCTTTCAAGTCCATTGTACTCTTCGATCATGTTCTGAAGATCCTCGTCGGAAGATACGGATATTAGAGAGTCGAGCTCATCACCTGGAAGCTGGTACTTGATTGAATGCAAGTGTTGGCATATAGCTGAGGTCTTCTTCTTAAGTTCTTCCCACGAAAGGTTCTTGCGTATCGAAACAATATGCGTCTCTCCTCCTACGTATTTCAGTTTCTCATCAGTGGATCTTGGCATAATCTTCCCGCCAAAGCTGCAAAGAAACTTTACTTTTCCGAATCTATCGAAATCTCCTCGGGGGTAGTTGTTGGACTGAGCACGCTCCGGTAAGTATACAGAAGGCGCAGACCTCCCTGTGACACACCCTTGGTTGGAGTTTATCTCACCAAAAGCTTTCCTATTTATGACTTCTTTCTCACCACCAAGATTGTGGCATGCGTTGAACTGAGGCATGTAGCCACCATTCTCAACCCTTGTAGAAACCCTCGGGTCACGTCCAAAATCGTATGCATCAGAAGGACATTCTGATTCTATCCTCCTCAGTTCGTGAAACCGAGCGCCACTGTCGTACCCGAGTGGTTGATTCTGATAGTAAAGGTCCCCAAATCTATGGCCATCATAATGAGTTTTCCCTGGAGTATGATCCTTGAGAAACTCCATGGAGAACTCTTCACCGGTCTGAAGTGAAACGTTTTTATTCACATTTCTTCTCTCAACTGGTTCTGCGTTTTGCCAATCCCATCTATCTGACATAGCTTGATCGTCTCGCAAACAAGGTTATGAGTTGAGTATCTCTAAGCTGCTGCCATAAAATGAAAAGAAGAAGCCTTTGAAGAGGGACGTTCACTTTCTATATAAACCAAGAAAGGATCACACCAAGTCCTATAAGATGCTACAATATCAGACAGAGCAAGAGCTTAGAGATGTATATGTGCACCTGAAACATAAAAAAAAATAAAAAACACTCTGTATAATTAGCTATCATTAGCTATGCATAAGAAAGAAAGAAAAAGCAGATACAAGAAAACTGAATTCCCTCATAGCAAACCATACTTGCATGTGGCATTTCCTCAAGAATACATTAAAAAAATAAACACACTTTCTATGTTTTTTGATAAACAAAGGCCAGCCCAAAAGCTACAACAGCCAGCTCAAAACTTCATTTGTAGGACCTGGAAGCATCACTAGTAGTAAGTATCATAAGACCTGAATAACGAAACTTTAAAAAGCTAAAAATAAATAATAATGAATCATGAAACAAGCACCGAATTCGAATCAGAATCGCATCCCAAAATCATATAATAAGTTGAAACATATGAGAATTTTTCTTTTACCACTTGAAGAATCTCATAGCAAGATGGAATCAATTAGCTTAAAAACGATCTAACAACTGTACTACGAATTTTTCATTGGAAACAAAAAAAAACAAAAAAAAATCAAAATCATCGAAACCGATTGAAATTTGCAGAGCTTCCTATATACATTTTAAACAAGAACCAAAATTCTAACATGCAAAAACGCGAAATATTCCGCCGTTTCGGATTTTTCCAACATTTGTGAGTTTTTAAATACATAATCAATCAAAAACACGATCACCAGATTTCGGGCAATATATCAATATTCCTGGAGAAATTTGGATTCCTGAAACAATCGAGCGTAGATATTACCTTTTACACTGAAAATTCGAACCAAAATTCGAACTGGGGAAGACGGAGAATCGAATCTGGGAGAAGGGGGAAGAAAGAAAAGAGAAGCGATGATGATTAGAGAAGAAAACGGGAAGACGAGAAAGAGGAAGAGAGGATGAGAGAGCGTTGGTTACACTTGCGAGAGACCGAACAAGATCAGCATTTCCGAAAATTAAGCGCCATCGAAGCTTACCGGAACTTGCGCTGATTCAAAAAATTCGCATTTCAGAGATTTTGTTGGAACAGATGAAAAAGAAACGATTATGTAAACTACGTCGTTTCTATTAGTTTCGATATTACATGTTCCGGCCCATATTCTAACTTTCTAGCCCAGGTTCGTTTAGCATTTTTTGGGTGTCTATATGGATGATTTTTTCATTTGATAAGTTCTTTTTGCTGGTTAATCAGGTAATGTGTGCATTTCAGAGAGATTTTTCTGGAGATGTAAAAATAAAATTATGAGGAGCATATTAAATCAGGGATTTGAAAAAATTTCAATTGTTTTCAATTTTTTTTTGTTGAATTTGATATTTGTACAAATTCTTTCAAATCTCACCTCATGGAATTAATCGTTTGTACAAATTCTGTAAAATTTCACTTTATCGAAAATTTTGGATTTTATCAATAAAATTTATCAAATATGATCTTTTGTTTCCAAAAAAAGACTATCAAATATGGTAGTATTTGAGAGATAAATTTATAGTTAAACTTTAATAAATAGAAATATCACTTCTATTAAAATTTTCATTGAAAATCAAAATTTTAAAGTTTTCAATACCGTCTTCTTATTTTTACAAAAATAAAAAATTAACAAAAAAATATTATATATCAATTTAAATACCTTTTAAAAATTGAAAAAAAATCTTAAATATCTTAAATAAATTAGAAAAAACCTTTAAAGAGAATTTTTTATTTTCTATATAAACCAAGAAATGATCACCGAGTGACAAGTGGTCACACAAGTCCTATAAGATGGGATAATATCAGACACAACAAGAGTTTAGAGGTGTATGTACACCTGAAACATAAATAAATAAACATAATTAGCTATGCATAAGAAAGAAAGAAAAAGAAAAAAAAATTGAAATGTACATATAGCCTTAGGTTTAATCGTGCAATTAACATGATTGCTAATGGAACATAATATACATATACGAATGAATTGGTACATGAGACATTTGACCAAACCGTGGGAGTAGTGTAAGGTTGTCAACTTGTCACTGATCGTTTCACCACCAAGTTGCATTTGCAACAACCACACTTTCAGTTTTGTTGGTTTTATTTTAAACTCAATTGGTTTTGACATTTTGAAACACAGTTTAGTTAAAATAAATGGACTAACTAGTTGCCCACTTCTATTAATTACTCAACCCAATTGCAACACTTGGAGATCACATTACAAATTACATCAGTTTAGATTAACGTGTATCTTAGTTAAGTGGTCGATATTTGCGTTATTCAAACAAGATTGGATTGTACGTTTTATATTTCTTGTGGTGTGCTCATATGAATTATATATTTCACTAGATTAGAACTGGTATACGCGGATTTATAATTTAATATTTTACATTTTAAAAAGAGAATCTGAAACTAAAATAAAAATAAAAATAAAACAAAATCAGATTATCTATAAAAAATTATTAAAAATACCAAAACAAAACCATCAATTGAGAAATATAATTGTTATTTATTTATTTTGATTCTCTCATTTTTCTATTGTATAGTTTCTAATTTAATTTTCTAAGTATTTTAAAAATTATTCCTGTGTGCATTAGATTTCTTTTTACTATCTAAATATTTATATATTTTCTAAAATTTTGAAAATTATTACTAGCTTTATTTAATTAGGTTTATTTTTATGATATTTAATTTTTTAATTAAAATTATTTTATATATACAAAATTTTAATCGATTGATTGAGTAACAATACCTACTGTGATTATATTAACTACTGAAACATCAATTTCATATAATAAAATACTAATACATTAAAAACATAAATATGTAGATCAGACAGCTTGATATTGGTGTTCAAGTTCTATAATCATCCACAATTTAATATATTAATATAAAACTCGGAATTTATCATAACTGGAAACTATGTTACGTTTTATTATATTATATCGTATTTTGTATATTTGTCATGTGTTTATAATGGTGGAATGGTTCAATGAATGATTCATTATGGGTTATCAAAACCCCAAATATATTTAGTAGTAAGCATATGAACGACAGAACCGAGACCTGGGATATCAGAAATCGCCTCCTAAGGATGGAAATCTCCGGGCTGATTTGAGAAGAGAGATTCAGTCGAAGCGTGATAGTAGGTCGAAAGACGTGTGGAAGCAGATTGAAACTTCAAAAGCCCATACCAGTCCCCGGAAGCAGGAGAGGTATCATCCTTACGCTGGCCACGAGAAAGGAAACAGAGAACAGAGATATGGAAGAATATCACCCCCAAGTGTCTGGAGGAGAAAAGATCCGATGGAGATTGATTCAGTTGCCAGAAAAGTCTTTTGAAGGCAAGTCATCTACAAAAGATGGTAGAGATGCACGCGGGAAGGATAAGATACACTACCCTGATTCTCAGAGAACCATCTCCGTTAATTACAGACAGTATCAAAGACCGGAAAATCGTGGGTTATATCCAGGGGGAAGAGAGACAGGAGTCGTCATCCGAGAATGGAGACCTGTACAGAAACCCAAGGAAAATATGGATACTGCTTTACAGAACAAAACAGAAGAGGAGAGGAAGCGCAGGTTGAAAGGAAAAGCTTTGGCGGATGCTTCGCAGGGATTGAAGACTCCAAATACTGAAGCATCGGGCACACGACCGCAGGATCAGGGTTCTCCTACGATCGTTACTCCTGCGACCACAAAGGTGGGTCATGATAATATCTTGGAATCTGGTGAAATCAGAAACACAGTATCACCATCCATGGCTTCTCGGAAACAACATGAAGTTCCGAACATCGAAGTTCAACTCAAGGGTCCAGAGACACATGCTCTAGGAGAGGTTGATGAAAATGAAAAACACTTAAATGATAAGACAATTGCAGAATTTGAGAAAGAAATGGGCCTTGATAACCTTGTTGAACAGTATGCTGATCTGGAAATGGAAGATGATATGATGGAGAATGACGACTTACTCGGGGATGATCTCGCAGAAGAACAGCATCCAGGGGAAGCTCAGATAGATGCGATCTCTCAGCTTCAATCTGTGGTCAAAAACAAGGAAGCGAGTAAGATCTCTGCCTCGCCTGAGGCTCCACAAGACACAAGTAAGGAGTTGGAAAAGACCGGAAAGATGGATAAGGAGCGTTCAAAGAAATTTATCTAGAAATTAGGAGAGAGTGGAGCATGGGGAAAAAGAAAAGGAGGTCGTAGCCCCGACCACAAAGGGATCAATGCCTCAAGGTGAAGGGAATGTCCTGAAATCAGACTTGTATTTATTCTATTAGAGTCGTGATGTCGAGATAAGACAATCATATGATATTGGATGGTTATAATGTTTTGCTAGAAGCCGCTTATAACTTATGAGTTATGAACTCATTACCATTATCATATGATCCTATAGGGTCACACACCTAAGCAAACTGGATATTATAAATTGGGTTTTGATCATTAGAGTAATGATTATGATCAACGTATATAAGATATACGTCGATATCGACTTTCTGTGAGGGTGTCGATCGACACCAATGGTGGGTGTCGATCGACACTTGTTCGGTCACGACTTCTAGAAGTATTGACTTTTGGATGGTGTCGATCGACACCAATTAGGTTGGTGTCGATCGACACCGTCGGCAGCTCCAGCCTATATATATGATATAGGGGCTGCTCGACAAGATATAACCAAAACATATCAGAAGTTGTTCAGAGTTGTTTTGAGCTTCAGAAAAACACAGAAACGAAGATAGAAACCCGAAGGCGAATCGTTCGCTCCGGCACTAGCATCCCGTCGTCCAGTTTGTGTGCGTGTGGACTTCTGTAGAGGCGCAGCACTTGAGGCGCTTGAGATCTCGATTACCTGTTCTTATTCCGCTGCAAAACCTTCAGGTATGTTCGAGATTTCATATATATTCAAACATAGATTCAATTGGCACGATCCGTGGATTTAGGATTGTTGTTAGGGCTGTTTTAATATGATTAAAACCTGAACGAAATCCATCAGTGGTATCAGAGCGGTGTGTTTCTATTGAATCTGTTGAATATATGTAAATCAATCTGTTCAAAAATCATTTTTGATGAAGAACACGTTCTGAGTTCTTCGGTGTCGATCGACACCAATTCGGTGTCGATCGACACCACTATGGTTTTCGCGTGAAAAATAGTTTTCGCGTGAAAACTTTAGTTTACGATCGGTTTAAACGGTAAATTAATTATCGTTAATTAAACTGATTTGGTGGGTGTCGACCGACACTAAAGTAGTGTCGATCGACACCGGATGGATATATGCAAATTGATTCGATCGGTTTAATCGGTTAAATGGTTTATCGCGATTGAACCGGATCAGAATCTGTCGGTCAACACAAAAGTTGTGTCGATCGACACTGACCTGGTGTCGATCGACACCACTTCAGAATTTGCGTAACTTGTTTAACTTAAGAAAATTTTAAAAGTTTAAACAAAGTTAAAATATCTAGAATATATAACTAATATAAACTAGATAAATGTTCCGTTCCTCAAACATAATATTAAGCTTTTAATATCTTCCCAATCTTGTCAACTGTCAAGGCTCGTTTCATTGTGTGATGGGTCTGCCAAAGCAGGGTGTCCGCAATTACATGAGTGAGGCAGGTTGTAATCGTTACTACGGACTTAAAAGATTGGTTTGCTTAAATGGGCTATCAAAATAGTTTTGGGCTCATAGATATAGGATTGGATTCGATATTAGATATTAATCCAAGACCAAGAATTATATATGATATAATTAGCAAAGTGTTGCTTACCTAAATAGCTAAAGTTTGGGCGATGGGCCAAAGCTCACTCAAATTTTTGTGAAATATGGATCTTGGATCATTATATTCAATTGAGGAAAATTGTTTTGAATATAATGTGAGTTTCTTAATTGTTAAGATTTCTCATTTCTTGAACATCAAAACTAAACTCTCATTTTGTGTTTTTCAGCTATGGCTAGCTCCCCTCACAGAAACACATTCTCGCTTCGATCCGTCCTTGAGAAGGACAAGCTTAATGGATCGAACTTCCTTGAATGGTATCGGAACTTGAGAATTGTTCTCAAACAGGAGAAAAAGGAATATGTCCTTGAAAAGGTTCTCCCTGAGAAACCGAAGTCCAATGCCGGACACGCTGAAAGGAATGCTTGGGAGAAGCATTCTAATGATGAGGTCGATGTGAGTTGTCTCATGCTGGCTACCATGAACTCGGACTTGCAGAAGCAATACGAGAACGTGGTGTCACCTGTTGAGATGATCACTAGCCTGAAAGGGATGTTTCAGGAGCAAGCACGAACTGAGAGATACCAGACGGTTAAGTCTCTCATTGAGTGCAAGCTACCAAAGGATGGTCCAGTTAGCCCACATGTCATTAAGATGATGGGTTATATTGATAACTTGGCAAAACTGGATTGTCCTCTTAGCCAAGAGTTGGCTACGGACATCATTCTGCAGTCGTTGCCGTCAAGCTTTGATCAGTTTATCATGAACTATAACATGAACAACATGACAAAGACTTTGACGGAACTGCATGGCATGCTCAAAACAGCTGAGCCAAACATCAAAAAGGGCACCCCTAATGTACTTATGGTACAAGGGGGTAAAAAGTTTAAGAAACATGCTAAGGGTAAAGGAAAAGCTAAGGCATTCCCGATTGAGAATCAGGATAAGCCTGAGACTTCTTCCAAACCCAAACGCGGCCCTACTGATGCTGATAAATGCCATTACTGCAACAAGTCTGGGCATTGGAAGAGAAATTGCAAAGAGTATCTGGGAGATCTAAAGAACTCGAAGAAGACGTATGAGACGACTTCTTCAGGTATCTATGTTATAGAAGTAAATGTTACTACTTCAGGTTCTAAGTCTTGGGTATTAGATACCGGCTGTGGCGCTCATATTTGTACAAATATGCAGGGTCTAAGCAACAGTAGAACGCTGGAGAAGGGACAAGTGGACCTGCGCGTTGGGAATGGAGCAAGAGTTGCTGCATTGGCCGTAGGAACTTATCATTTGTCTTTGCCGTCAGGCTTTGTTTGGAATTGAATAATTGCTACTATGTACCTGCTATAAGCAGAAACATCATTTCTATTTCTGTTTTGGATTTAGAAGACTTTCATTTTTCGATTAAAAACAAGTGTTGTTCTTTTATCGTAATGAAATGTTTTATGGTAGCGCTCCATTAGAGAATGGACTTTATATTCTTAACCAATCTTTGCCTGTCTATAACATAAGTACTAAACGGTTAAGAACCAATGACTCGAACCCCACGTTTCTCTGGCATTGTCGTTTGGGCCACATTAATGAGAAAAGGATTCAAAAGCTTCATAATGATGGGCTTTTAGACTCATTTGATTTTGAATCATTTGAGAAGTGTGAATCCTGCTTAATGGGCAAAATGACAAAGGCCCCTTTCAACAAATTTAATGAAAGGGCCGGTGACCTATTGGGCCTTATACATACCGATGTATGTGGTCCAATGAGTGTTAGTGCTAGAGGAAACTTTCAGTACTTCATCACGTTTACTGATGATTTCAGTAGATTTGGTTATGTCTATTTAATGAGACATAAATCGGAATCCTTTGAAAAGTTCAAGGAGTTCCAAAATGAAGTGCAGAACCAACTTGGCAAAAGTATTAAAGCTCTTCGATCAGATCGTGGAGGTGAATACTTAAGCCAAGAGTTCAGTGATCATCTGAGTAATTGTGGAATTGTTTCACAACTCACTCCTCCTGGAACACCTCAGTGGAATGGTGTATCTGAAAGGAGGAATCGGACTTTATTAGATATGGTTCGATCGATGATGAGTCAAGTAGATCTTCCATTATCCTTTTGGGGATACGCTCTAGAAACGTCTGCGTTTACGCTAAACAGAGTTCCATCAAAATCAGTCGAGAAGACGCCATATGAGATGTGGACTGGAAAAGTTCCAAGTTTGTCTTTTCTTAAAATTTGGGGTTGTGAAGCTTATGTCAAACGGTTGATATCTGATAAGCTTGAACCCAAATCTGATAAGTGCTACTTCGTTGGTTATCCTAAGGAAACCAAGGCTTACTACTTTTACAACCGTTCTGAGAACAAAGTGTTTGTTGCTAAGAACTGTGTTTTTCTTGAGAAAGAATTTCTTTCCAAGAAGAACAGTGGGAGTAAAGTACAACTCGAAGAAGTTCGAGAATCACAGGAGCCTGCTCAACCTGTCGAGGAAGAGCAGCGACTGGATCTACAAAGAGTTGTAGAGCCCGAGCTGGATCTACAAAGAGTTGTAGAGCCCGAGCCTGTGATGCCAGAAGTTCGCAGATCCGAAAGGATTCGTCAAGAGCCCGAGAGATATGGATTTCTCGTGACTAATTGTCATGATCTCTTGATCATTGACAGTGACGAACCTGCGACTTTCGAAGAAGCAATGATGGGCCCTGACTCCGAAAAGTGGTTTAAGGCCGCTGAATCCGAAATCGGTTCCATGTCACAAAACCAAGTATGGACTTTGGGTGATTTACCTGATGGTGTAAAAGCCATTGAGTGTAAATGGGTCTTCAAGAAGAAGATCGATGTGAATGGAAACGTTCAGATTTACAAAGCTAGGTTGGTGGCAAAAGGTTTCAAACAAGTTCAAGGTGTTGACTATGATGAAACCTATTCCCCAGTCGCTATGCTTAAATCTATTCGGATTCTCCTAGCAACAGCCGCTCATTATGATTATGAGATTTGGCAAATGGATGTGAAAACAGCTTTCCTTAACGGGATTCTGGAGGAGGATGTGTACATGACACAACCTCCGGGTTTCACTAATCCTGATGCTGCTGGGAAAGTATGCAAGCTTCATAAATCCATTTATGGATTGAAGCAAGCATCTCGGAGTTGGAACCTACGTTTTGATGAAGCAGTTAAAAAGTTTAACTTCATCAGAAACGAAGAGGAACCTTGCGTTTACAAGAAGACTAGTGGGAGCGCAGTTGCATTTCTCGTACTGTATGTAGATGACATACTTCTCATAGGAGATGATATTCCATTACTTCAGTCAGTAAAGGACTGGCTCGGAAGTTGTTTCTCGATGAAAGACATGGGCGAAGCCGCCTATATTCTTGGAATAAGGATCTATAGAGATAGATCAAAGAGGGTGATTGGACTGTGCCAGGACACTTATATAGATAAGGTTCTACACAGGTTCAACATGCATGATTCCAAGAAGGGCTTGCTTCCGATGTCTCATGGCATTACTCTCAGCAAGAAGCAGTGTCCTTCGACACCTGCTGAGCGAGAGCGCATGAGTAGGATTCCTTTTGCTTCTGCAGTAGGATCTATTATGTATGCCATGCTTTGTACTCGTCCAGATGTTGCTTGTGCTTTAAGCATGACGAGTCGATACCAGTCAGATCCCGGTGAGAGTCACTGGACTGCCGTCAAGACTATCCTAAAGTATTTGAGAAATACCAAGGATAAGTTCTTGGTTTATGGAGGATGTGATGAGCTTGTAGTGAGTGGTTATACGGACGCCAGCTTTCAGACAGATAGAGACGATTTTCGATCTCAGTCTGGTTACGTCTTCTGTCTGAATGGAGGTGCAGTTAGTTGGAAGAGTTCCAAGCAGAGCACCGTGGCGGATTCGACGACCGAGGCTGAATACATCGCTGCTTCGGAAGCGGCGAAGGAGGCTGTTTGGATTAGGAAGTTCATTACTGAGCTTGGTGTGATTCCTAGCATTTCTGAGCCAGTGGCATTGTTTTGTGACAACAATGGAGCCATAGCTCAAGCTAAGGAGCCCAGATCACACCAGAAATCCAAACACATTGAGAGGAGATATCATCTGATTCGTGATATTATTGAGAGAGGCGACGTCAAAATCAGCAGAGTTCCGACAGACGAGAACGTTGCTGACCCGTTGACTAAGCCACTTCCACGACCGAAGCATGAGAGTCATGCTGCTGCTATAGGCATTAGATTCCTTAAGCAGTAATCTTGTTTTTAGTGGGAGTTATCATATTTATGTTTTGATGTTCATGTAAACATACATTTGGTTATGTTTTAATTAATGAAATTGTTTCAGTATTATTTAATGGTGTTATTAAATAATTGTCCAAAAGTAATTTATGGCATTCTTATAGATCATCAAATACGTGATTTGATCATGAAACTCTATAAGTGATAGATGACATAAATTATTTGTGTCCATAGTCGAGGTTATCAAAGTTGGACATTGATAACCGCGCGAGACTAGTATGTGAGGTGACTGATGACTAAGTTTCATGGAGTCATTAATAGGAGTATTAAAGTCAATCACATAGATATGTGTTAGAGAACACATGATCGGACATGACCCGCTAATGAGAACTCTACAAGATTGTTATATGAGTGTCATAAGAGTTTCTCATTACGACTATAGAGTATAGTCCTTAGACCTGAGTTCATCATGATTTCTTACATATGAATTGGTGTGCTTTGACCTTGTCAAACGTCAGCCGTAACTGGTGGCTATAAAGGCATTGATTGGGCATATTATGAAGTGTGTAGGGAACAGGGATGGAACAAGATGGAATTTGTCCCTCCCATATAACGGGAGATAAATATCTCAGGGCCTATCGAAGATTTGATACTGGAAATGCGTGGCCGCGCTCAAACGGATTGAATGTCAATCGTTTGTATTTTATCAGTATAAATCAGAGTTCGATAAACATGGTTTGGTTGATTAAGGATGACACGAGTTCTTGCCTTATGCCAGATCGAGATATAGAGACAAAGGGATTATGGGAATATTTGATTCCAGTACAAGTGGGAGATTGAAGGGAATGTCCTGAAATCAGACTTGTATTTATTCTATTAGAGTCGTGATGTCGAGATAAGACAATCATATGATATTGGATGGTTATAATGTTTTGCTAGAAGCCGCTTATAACTTATGAGTTATGAACTCATTACCATTATCATATGATCCTATAGGGTCACACACCTAAGCAAACTGGATATATAAATTGGGTTTTGATCATTAGAGTAATGATTATGATCAACGTATATAAGATATACGTCGATATCGACTTTCTGTGAGGGTGTCGATCGACACCAATGGTGGGTGTCGATCGACACTTGTTCGGTCACGACTTCTAGAAGTATTGACTTTTGGATGGTGTCGATCGACACCAATTAGGTTGGTGTCGATCGACACCCGTCGGCAGCTCCAGCCTATATATATGATATAGGGGCTGCTCGACAAGATATAACCAAAACATATCAGAAGTTGTTCAGAAGTTGTTTTGAGCTTCAGAAAAACACAGAAACGAAGATAGAAACCCGAAGGCGAATCGTTCGCTCCGGCACTAGCATCCCGTCGTCCAGTTTGTGTGCGTGTGGACTTCTGTAGAGGCGCAGCACTTGAGGCGCTTGAGATCTCGATTACCTGTTCTTATTCCGCTGCAAAACCTTCAGGTATGTTCGAGATTTCATATATATTCAAACATAGATTCAATTGGCACGATCCGTGGATTTAGGATTGTTGTTAGGGCTGTTTTAATATGATTAAAACCTGATCGAAATCCATCACAAGGAAACTCATGTCTCTCCGCACAAAAGGATCACCTAAAAGAAGACATCACAGGCTCATTCGAGCTCGTTCTCTGGCCGTGCTGCTGTCCCTCGTACGGAGGTGTTCCCCTCGTCAAAAAACAAGAACAAATCTTCCCTTGCAGGTTCGATGGTGTCCCAGAAACCATCCAGTACTCAAATATGAGTGCTATCGCATGGAATTGTCAAGGGGTGGGAGCCCACTTGACAAAACAACACCTTCGGGAGTTGTATCGCTATTTTCGCCTAGTTTTCTTTTCCTTTCAGAAACAAAAAATAATTTTTATTTTTTGCAAGACTTTCAAGCTGAGTTTGGTTATGATAGTTTGTTCACCGTGGAACCCATTGGTCGAAGCGGTGGACTAGCTCTTTTTTATTCGAGTTCTTCTAAGGTTCGTGTTCTGTATTCAAATAACCGTATGATCGATGTTGAAGCTTCCATTGAAGGTAAAAAGGTGTTCATAACCTTCGTATACGGAGATCCGGTCGTTAAGTACCGCGAAATTTTTTGGGAAAGACTTACGAGATTCAGCCTTCAGCGTAATGGCGTTTGGATGATGGTTGGAGATTTCAACGAAATCAAGAGTAATGAGGAGAAGAAAGGACGTCGTAGAAGATCAGATGCCTCGTTTTTACCTTTCAAGACGATGCTATCAAATTGCGGGATGATAGATTTTCCATTTAAAGGGAATAAATTTTCATGGGCATACAGGAGAAGATCCGGAAGGATCCAATGTCGGTTGGATAGAGTCGTAGGTAATGAAGATTGGCACAATATCTTTTCCCACATAGAGGTGGAGTACCTAGCACTATGGGGATCAGACCACCGCCCTGTTTTCGTGTGGATAGGCTCCAAAGAATTCAGACCAAAAAGGAATTTTAAATTCGACAAACGATGGATAGAAAAACATGGATTCACGGACGTAATCAAAGCCGGATGGGGAGATATTCTTCAAGGGAGCTCGTGAAATCTTCAGGAGAAGATCGGGAATTGTGGCAAAGCAATTTCACGGTGGAAAAAATCAAATCCGACGAATAACGCTAAAAGAATCAACGATATAAAGTTGTTGTTGGAGAGAGCACAAAATGACGACATGATATCTAGCGAAGAGGAACTTGCTCTGAAATGGCAACTTTGTGAAGCGTATAGAGAAGAAGAGATTTATTGGAGACAGAAAAGTCGGGTCAAATGGCTTAGAGAAGGAGATCGTAATACTAAATTTTTCCATGCGACAACCAAGCAACGTAGAGCTCGAAATAGAATTGTCAAATTACGCAACAAAGACAATCAGTGGATTGAAACTGAGGAGGGTATTGAACAGGTTGCAGTTGAGTATTTCAAAGAGCTTTTTACATCATCGAATCCTGTGATAAACGACGATACTTTCCGGTACTTGGTCGCGAGCGTCACTGAGGAAATGAACGCCTCCCTTATGAAACTCCCATCCGATCAGGAGATTAAAGACGCAGTATTCAGTATAATTCCGGCGAAGGCGTCTGGACCGGATGGTATGACTGGTCTATTCTTCCAAAAATATTGGAGTATTATCGATAGGGATATCCTACACACAGTCAAGGAATTCTTTCCATCAGGTAATATGGAGGAGAACTTAAACAAAACCAATATCTGTATGATCCCCAAGACAGATCGTCCCGCATCGATGGCGGAGTTCAGACCGATAAGTTTATGTAACGTGAGTTACAAGATAATCTCCAAAATTTTGGCTAAGAGATTAAAGAAGATTCTCCCGAACATAATCTCGGAGACGCAGTCGGCCTTTGTGTCTAAACGGCTAATCACCGACAATATTTTAGTTGCTCAAGAGATCTTCCATGCGCTACGGACCAATCCGAGCTGTAAGTCCAAATATGTTGCTATCAGGACAGATATGAGCAAAGCATATGATAGAGTGGAATGGAGGTTTTTGTCTACATTGATGAAAAAGATGGGGTTTAACGAAAAATGGATCGCCTGGTAATGAAATGTGTTTCCTCGGTAACCTATATGGTTCTCCTAAACGGTGAGGCCAAAGGACACATCAAGCCAGATAGAGGACTCCGACAAGGAGACCCTTTGTCTCCGTTTCTGTTCATCCTATGCACAGAGGTTCTGATCTCCCTTTTAAGAGGTGCTGAAAGGGAGAAAAAGTTATCTGGTATCAAAATCGCGAGAGCTAGTCCTTCGATCTCCCATCTATTATTTGCAGACGATAGCCTGTTCTTCTGCCGAGCGGAGTCGAATCAGTGTACAGAATTACTAAGAATTATGAATCATTACGGAGAAGCGTCGGGACAACGTTTAAATACGGACAAATCGTCGATCCAGTTTGGAGCAAAGATCCCCCAGCACTGTCGAAATACTTTAAATAATTCACTGGGTATCTATAAAGATGGGGGTATTGGATCATATTTGGGTATCCTGGAAAACCTGCGTGGCTCGAAGAAACAAGTATTCGCATTTATACAAGAGCGACTAAACTGCAAATCAAACCTATGGGCAGCTAAATTGCTATCTAAAGGGGGAAAAGAGGTTCTAATCAAGTCCGTCGCACAAGCTCTCCCGACGTATGTGATGTCGTGTTTCCTACTCACTAAAGAGGTTATTAATAAGCTTACCAGTGCAATTGGACGATTTTGGTGGAGCACAAAAGAGAACAACCGCGGAATGCACTGGATTGCTTGGAACCAATTATGTCGTCCATATGCAGAAGGGGGGCTCGGTTTCAGAGATCTCCGAGATTTCAATATCTCCCTGCTCGGTAAACAACTTTGGCGGCTTATGAAATTCCTAGATTCCCTTATAGCTCGAGTTTTAAAAGGTATATACTATAGGAAGTCCAATCCCATGGAAACCGCGACGGCTTCTCTTCCATCATACGGATGGAAAAGTATTATGGAAGCCAGGTTTTTGCTAGAAAAAGGACTGTGTCGTACAATTGGTACAGGAGTGGATACAAATGTTTGGAGGGATAATTGGATTCCAGTAATCCCGGCAAGACCGGCGAAAGACAATGGGTGCTACAGAGATCTGGATCTCAAAGTACATCATCTTATACTCCCCGAAACAAAAGAGTGGAATGTGGAACTCCTGAACGCTTTCATTGCTACAGATAATATACCCCGGATTATGAGTATATGTCCAAGTAAAAGGAACCGCAGAGATAGTGTATGTTGGAACTATACAAACTCAGGAGAATATTCGGTAAGATCGGGATATGTGGTTCTTGAAGAAGCTCACCACAACCAAGAAGGATCAAGGATCACAGAACCAAGTTTTAATGCCTTAAAACAACAAGTCTGGAAGACGAAAACCACAAGGAAGATCAAACATTTTCTATGGCAGGCGCTGTCGGGTTGCGTAGCAACGACGGCTAGACTAAATGATTGCCACTGTGGTACGGAGAGAGCATGTCCGAGATGTGGTGGGTTTGAAGAATCTATTAATCATCTGATATTTGAATGTCCACCTGCCTTACAATGTTGGGCTTTATCTCCTATTCCGTCGGTTCTGGGCGTATTCCCGTGTGCTTCCCTACATCATAATTTTGATCATCTCTTTTGGCGGGCGCAAGAGAATGGGACATCAGCAAATATTCTGGCCGTTTTTCCATGGATTATTTGGTACATCTGGAAAGCCCGTAATGAGAAAGTGTTCAACAATAAAGAAGTGTCTCCAGTCGATACCCTGAACCTAGCAACCAACGAAGCGGAGAGCTGGCGTTTAGCTCAGATAAGAGAAGAAAATCAGGATGCTACGGATGGACAGACCCAGATCGAAGTCAGAATCAACGAAACTATCGGTCGAGATAATCAAACAAGATGCCAAGTTGACCCTTCGTGGAGCCACAATGCAAAGATGGTTGGCTTTGGTTTCTTGGTCTCACAAAGGAACTCTGTTTCTCAGGTAGGACTACGCGCCAAACACAATTGTAGATCGCCATTGCATGCTGAGATGGAAGGATTAATTTGGGCAATGAATACGATGATTCAGAAAGGAATTCGATCGATGCATTTTGAAACAGATTGTCTGAATGTACTCCAAATCATAAAGGGAGAAGAGGAATGGCCTTCATTACAAACTGAGTTGGAAGAATTCAAAAACGTCTGCGATATGTTCCAGGATTTCTCGATTTCACACATCCCCCGACTAGAAAATACTCGGGCAGATACTTTAGGAAAGGAAGCGAGAAGAAGAGGACTTCCCTTTGTTTATTCCAACGCACTGGTCCCGCAGTGGCTCCGACTTAGTCAGAGTTTATTTGCGCCAGTTTAGATTCGTTTTGTCCACCGATGACAAAAAAAAAAAAAAAAAAATTAATATCAAGAAGATATTGTGGTACGTACGAAACTTCTATAAAATTTTCAAACTCCGTCTATTGAAAAAAAAAAAAGCCAAGTACAGATTTCTGATAAACAACATTTGTAGAAATAGAAAAGAATGTATATGACTTATTTAATATTAAACAGAAGAAATATAAACTCTGGAACCAAGGAATTAACGAAAAGTATAGCAGCTAAGCAAGTGGATTATCTAATAAAACAAATCAGAGTAATGTTCATGTGTCTTGATTAACGGTGATAACCGGCCAGTCATGTGGCTTGTCTTATGTGCCAAAAGTCAATGCCAAACAAATGTGCGTCGAGTAATGCCCTCCTTAAACTTCCCACTATTTCCATGTATTAGACTTTTATATGTATTTTCTCTCGAATCGAAATTTCAGTTAATTCTTTTTCAGGGTCCATGTAATTTATGTAATTGTAACCGTCACATATTTTCATTCAAGAAGTTCTTTAAATCGTGAATTCGATTAAAAAACAAATTCTTCTCTTGTTCATATAAAAATATATATATTTGAGAAACCCCTTTTTAAGTATCAATAAGTTTGAATGCACATGGGGCACATATCATATGTTTTTTCCCTTTTACAGCCGCACAAATAATAGGCTTTTCATATAAATATAAGTCAATGTTATATTAATATTGTAACTATGGTTATTAAAATTTATCCATAATGAGATGTTTTTCCTAATTTGAAGCTACCAATATGATTCTTAGCTTAGTGGTAGTAGGGTGAACTAATTGTGTATCTATTAAACTTTAAGAAGTACTCAAATTGGTTTTATATATTGATCAAATAATATGAAAGTAGAATGAGACGTAGAGACCACAGTTGTTCTTTGCGCTTCTATTTGCATTTATATTTTAACACTATAATTTTATAATCATCAGAACATAAAAACTCAAGCTAAAATCAAATGTATCTAATCACTTCCTTTTCACGAGAAATGAGAAAAGATCACAATGTACAAAGGTTACGCGTTTGGAGCATTTTAAAGAAGCAAGTTATTACATTGTCTATGTCTTGATCAGAGGACTGAATTCAAATCCGACTTATAGGACAAGCAGGTGAAACAAAGACTTATGACATCTGTATTATAGGGGCATCCATTTTATATAAAAATAAGTTATATATATATATATATATATATATATATAATTCAAAAGATATGAATAAACTTTTGATTTTTTATTTGATTTTTAAAAACTAGTAGCCGCAAGTGATGATACTTTGAAAGTATTATGTTTGAAGCAAATACATGAGCTTTGTCTTGTATTTCAAAATACATCATCGATAAATTCATCAAAATCCAACAAAATACTTCATAATTCAATTATATCAAAATACACTAAAACACAAATTCAATAACACCTCCTAAACGAGTTGGCTTTGTTGTCAATTGACACAGTTATGGCTGAAAAACTTGACTATCCGAATTTAATAATTGATTATGGAGGAAAAAATGCAAAAAGAGTTATATTTCAACAATAAATTTTTTTTTTTACTTTTTTATAAACACTTTATAGTTAGATTATCTTATGAAACTTTAACATATTTATTTTGTATTGTTATCATTTTAAGATCTTTAATAAAATACATAATTTTTGAACTCGTTTAGGACAATCAAAAACGTTGCACCGGCACTGTCTTGAACATAACCTTCTCCTTCCCCTCTTGAAGTCCACATGTGTCACTTAAACCATATAAACCAAAAATGTTAAAGCTAAAATGACAAAAAAAAAAAGATGAATCAAGTGGCGAGAATCAGAGAATCTTTACTTTCATTCGACCAGACTAGCTTATGTGCATATCACCGACCAAACAAGACCAAAACCAATTAAATCACTAACCTTAGTCAGGAGTGAAATAGGATTTGAAATCCGCATCCTCCTTGAAGTGACGAGAAGCGATTTGGTGCAATTCCACCAGCAAATTCGAAAACTTTTTAGTAAAATAACTAACTATTGATTCTTGACTCTTTCCCAAATATTCCTGAAACATCAAATATGGTATTATGCACTTTGATACAAAATAATGAGTAAAAAAAATATGTGTAAAAGAAACTAACCTCGAAAGTGTTAGCTCGTCCGACCTCATTTTTATGTTCGAGATTATTTCTTATGTACTTAATGAAGTAAAAAAATTACCATGAACGTAAGACGGGCTCTTTAATCCTGCTGCCCTCTTCGTTGCTGCTTGATTCAACACTTCTTTTATAAAATCCTCATCTAGTTTGGTGACCAGTCAGAGTCAATAACTCTTTTTCACTCTTGACTGCATCAATCGAAAACTTTGGATTACCAGACTTATTTACAAAGCATTGACTTGCTACGGTAATAAAGTTGACTTTCTTGACAAGTGGCAGAAGAAGGAATGTGTCAATGCTTCAATTACCGTTTTACTACGAGGTGACATAGCCGACCTCTATATGGATAGCTTCAAATTAGGTTTACCGTTGGGATAAGCTTTTATTTGCCGGCAGGTTCGTCTAGCTTTTTTAAGTTTTTTCAGAATAGGTTCGTCGGTAACCATCAAATAGCCAATCTCACTAAAAGATTCACCCAAATTAAATTATGTGACACTAAATTACATGTGGCTCTAAGAGATTCACCCAGGTTTGTGATTGTATTTTTACCCAAACAAACAGCTTACTATGTTCATTTTATTTTCCAGTTGTTTATACATATATGTTTTTGGTCAATCATATATGTTTCTTTTTTTGTCAATCCATCAATTTACAAATTTGTTGGAAAATACCATTAGCTCCAATTCTAGCTATCCAAGTTTATTGATCTGTAATACCCGTCATTGCCGTTTAGATTTATAGACTCCTCGAGAAAAGTAGAAATGTAAGATCGAAAGTCTAGAGGATTAATTGATATTCACCAAAAAAAAAAAGGCAAAATTTTAACTAGTATTATCATTTCTAAGGTAAAAGTACTTTCATGCTCTTAAGTTTTGTAAATTCTTTGGATTTTTTATAAAAAAAAAAAACTGGAGTTCTTATAAAAAGAGTAGACAATGGCATATTGCAGACAATATTAATTTTTGTATTGTGTCACAAAAAAAAAAAAAGCAGACAATATTAATTTTTGTATTGGATGTTAGTTATGGACCTATGGTAGTTGACATACATATATCAATATATATATGAAAGAATAATTCGGTTCAACAAAACGTGTGCTGTATCTACCCATCGTAGAATTCGGTTCTAGTACAACATATAAACATTAGGCACTAATGCATAAA
Organism: Isatis tinctoria; assembly: GCA_010577795.1. Lineage (NCBI taxonomy): Eukaryota > Viridiplantae > Streptophyta > Magnoliopsida > Brassicales > Brassicaceae > Isatis > Isatis tinctoria. The sequence goes on from CM021246.1 coordinate 21,374,589, forward strand.
ATTTGACTTTCCGTAGACAAATCAGTCACATGCTTTGAGATTATTGTTAGTTTGAGTACCATCCCTTTTCTTTGCGTCAATATAGAATATGGGTATATACATTGTACTTATATATAAAACATGCAAATTAAATATATGAATTCATGCATGGCATTATCCATAACCACGACGTTAAAACTATTGATCATAAAACGTTACCTATCTCAAATTTTCGTAAGTCGGCGTCTTAATTGAAAATTAGCGAATTTCTTTTTTCCCAAACATATTATATAGATATCCAAGCTTCAAAACTAGACGTGGTTGCCATGCGCGCAGTTTGTAGTACCCGAAAGGAGGGGACATAATAAGAAACTTAAACATTTTTTTCTTTTTTTGACATTAAGAAACTTATACTTATGTAAACTTTCTTTTATCAAGAATTATTGATTACATACTCATATCAATCAGGTCATTCAATAATTTTAACTGTTCGGTTAATTATTGTTGTCATTCTAAACATCTTAGATGACATTTAATCTCATTAAAACTTACTTTTGGGGTTCAATTCATGTTTTCCAGGTTATTAAGAAAATTGACTGCAAACATTTTTTTTTGTAAGTGGTGTTCTGTTTGAAATTAAACTACAAACCATAAAATAACTGTAATGTATGATGTACGCTTTGTTATTAATAGATTTATTATAATTAAGAATGGCAAAAAAAATTGGTCGAAAAGACAAACAATGATAAAAAAAATGATCTATTGTAATGTTAAATTAAAAAATGAATTAAAATTTCCATAAAAATACATATACGATGAAAAGTATTATAAATGGTCAATGAATCTTTACGAACCGAAGCTATAATAAATTTCAAATACACTATTACTCAATCAATAACAAACTGAACGAACCGAAGCTATAATTAATTTCAACCACACTATATACTCAGTCAATAACAAACTGATGTAGAAAGTATTAATTTCAAACCGAAGCTATAATTAATTTTAAAGACATTATTCTTCTAATTCTTAACGTTTTCGGTACATGTGAAAAATACGATTAAAACATAAAAAAAAAACTAGGGAGTATATAGAATAAACATTACACTATAGCAAAAGTCAAAAACAAATTAAAAAAATTTAAGATTTCGAGAAGTATAGAAAATTTGGTAAGAAGGAACTTCAAAAGTTGTAATTTACCTACCCCCAACCCAAAAAAATCAATTTGGTTAAGGTTGTGAATAATGTTTTAAAGTCAAACAATGATTCAATCTAATATCACGGAAGACAACAGTTAAAAGACGGCGTTAAAGAATCTGTTCCCACCGTAACAGAAATCCTAAAGGTCGAGCCAAATAATAGTTTAACGGAGTCAAGCTCTTTCTTCCCACCTTCGTTGCTTGCCTATATATAAGCAGATTATAATCTTCACCTTCTCCAAGCTACATCTCTCTCTCTCTCCTCCTTTCTTCTTCTGTTCTTCAATATACACAAAGGAGAGAGAGCTTCAATATATCCAACAATGGCGGTCTCGAGAAGTTTCTTAGCTCTCTCGGCAACTCTAATTATTCTAGCATTCTTCGTCTGTGTAAATGCATCGACAATGTGAGCTCACATTTTCCTCGAAATTTTAAACTAATTCGTTGTAAGTGAAAGCATACAAGTAACTTTTGGTCTCTGCGTTTTTTATGTAACAGAGCTCACGAAACAGAGGAGCTAAAGTCTCAGAGCTCCGCCAATTCATCAACGGCTGATAAGTGAGTGTTTTACTTCTTGTTCAATCTCAGCCGTTCAGATTTGATCGACGAGACTGATCCAGTAATACTAACACGGTGCCGTTTGAATGCTCTGTTTCTCAGTTAAGTGACGGTGCATGGAATGAACACGCCGTTAAAAACCCAGAAGAAATAGCTGCAATGGTCGATATGTAAGTTTCTCTTGCAACTGCTACAAAAACATTGCTTTTAATGTTTTTTCTCTGAAAAAAAAATTGAAAAGTATTTTAGTTTGTAATAATGGTTTGGACATTTTTATTGGATGTTTTCGAAGTCCATCTCACTTTCATGTTAACAACGTTTTAAAAACTCTAATTCCTTAATTTATACAAATCTTCTTTCCCATAAATGTTAATTCTATATATTTAATTGAGAAACCTCTTGTTGACAAAAAAAAAAAAAAAAAAAAATTAAGAAGCCTCTTTGTGGGCCAGAAGTTCTTACAACTATAGTGACACAGACACGCCGTGATCGCCATTTAAAGCGCCTCTGTCGTCGCTATTTTCCACCGACTCAGAAAACGTAATTAATGTATTCACATATGTTGTGTATAAAAATAACCTGATTCTGAAGGTTCCACATTTATTTAGGCCATCACATTAATAGAAATTTTGTTGTTTATAAAAAAAAGAATGATCTAAAGTTTTCCGTATAGTCCGTAATCCGTATCACAAGTTACATGTTTCCGTATATTAATTATTATGATTTATTGAGTCACATTTATTACACCACATGCGACCCCTGTCCTTCTCTGTTGCTTCTCCCCCACGTGATTTCGTTGAGTCCAAAAGGGGCTTTTTGTCACAATCAAAAACTTCATGGATCAATTTGATAAAAACTAAAAACTCCGCTCTCTTTCCGTAATTTTCAATTTGAATTTCTTGTGCAGGAAGATAAAGAACAGTACGGAGCGGAGGAAGTTAGGTTTCTTCTCATGTGCCACCGGAAACCCAATCGACGACTGCTGGCGATGCGACCGAAACTGGCATCTCCGACGTAAGCGTCTCGCGAACTGCGCCATAGGTTTCGGCCGCAACGCCGTCGGAGGACGCGACGGTCGTTACTACGTCGTCACGGACCCATCGGACAACGACGCGATCAACCCGAGACCAGGAACCCTACGACACGCCGTGATACAAGACCGTCCGTTATGGATCGTCTTCAAACGCGACATGGTGATCACACTGAAGCAAGAACTGATCATGAACAGCTTCAAGACGATCGACGGAAGAGGCGCGAACGTCGCGATAGCAGGAGGCGCGTGTATAACGATACAGTACGTGACGAACATCATCATCCACGGGATTAACATACACGACTGTAGACGGACGGGGAACGCTATGGTGAGAAGCTCGCCGTCGCATTACGGGTGGAGGACGATGGCGGACGGTGACGCGATCTCGATCTTCGGGTCGAGTCATATTTGGATTGATCACAACTCTTTGTCTAATTGTGCTGATGGGTTGATTGATGCCATTATGGGTTCTACTGCCATTACCATCTCCAATAACTATCTCACTCATCACAACGAGGTTAGTTCCTTTTTGCTTGTCCGGGTTAGCCGAACCAAACCAAATTGGAATAACCAATTTAAATATCAAACCGTATCTTGATACAGTTTAATGGATTTTCTGTTTAGAACCGAAAATGGAACATTTAACCCGAATTAAGAAGAAGTAAATTGATTAAACCCAAACCATCCATAATGGACTCGGTTTTTTTTTTATCTTAGATATATTTATAGACAAAAAAAAATCGGTTAAATTTTGGATATATTCATAAATTCGTTTTTATTTTGGATTTATTTATAAACCAAAAAAAATATTTATAAACCAAAAAACGTTATCTAAAAGACTAAAACCAAACTGAGAGCGAAATTTTTTTTTAAAACCGAAAAGTACAAAACCAAATCCAAACCAAGAAGAAAAAAATCAATTTTAAACCCAATTTTCTTTAATGATATATTTTACTAAAAACCAAAACCAAACCAGACCATTCATAATAGATTCGGTTTTATCTTAGATATAGTTATTTATTAACCGGAAAAAAACTAACTCGAAACCAAACCGAAAGCAGGATTGAACATTTCCATTGCCTTACATTACCAAATATGGCTGTGCCTAAAATGAAACATCAGCGGAAACGGTGCTGAATTTATGTCTAGCTACCAAATTGTGTAGGTTTCACAAGTAGACTGTGTTAAAGGAAATGTTTATTTATCTTTTAATCTTTAGACTAATCACTACAGAGACAATCAGCTTTTGATAACATTCATTTCTTATGAAACTTTCAAGACTTGAGAAGAATGTTTCTTGATGAAAATGCAGGTTATGTTGATGGGGCATAGTGATTCATACACAAGAGACAAGCTGATGCAAGTAACAATAGCATACAACCATTTTGGTGAGGGGCTTATACAGAGAATGCCAAGGTGTAGGCACGGTTACTTCCATGTGGTTAACAACGATTACACTCACTGGGTTATGTATGCAATCGGTGGAAGTGCTAACCCAACCATCAACAGCCAAGGCAACCGGTTCCTTGCACCAGCAAACCCTTTTGCCAAAGAGGTATACACTTTGATCATTGTCTATAAAGACACACGTTTTGTTTGAAGTAGGACATATCTGAAAAGTACATTTGGTCTTGCAGGTGACAAAGAGGGTTGGTTCATGGCAAGGAGAATGGAAGCAATGGAACTGGAGATCGCAAGGAGACTTATTGCTAAACGGTGCTTACTTCACTAAATCTGGAGCTGCTGCTCCTGCAAGCTATGCAAGAGCCTCTAGCTTGGGAGCTAAACCATCTTCTGTTGTAAGTATGCTTACTTATAGCTCTGGTTCCCTTAAATGCAGGATCGGTATGAGGTGTTAGCTAATTGTACAACCCTCAAAACCTAAAGAAGATAATTGAATAGCTAAGGGAAACAAAAAGAAGAAAAGTAACTTGTTTTCTTCGTTCCCTCTTTTTTTTTTACATTTTCATTGTCTCTTCTTCTTTCTCTTTTACCGTCGTAGACTCATCGCTTCTACTCGTCAACCTGGGCCAGCTTTCGTGAGCCACAGTGTTGTTCGACTCCAACTTGTAGTACAGTGCATTCTTCTTTTGGTGTATCATCATTGTATCATATATTCTTCTATCAATGTAATGCTTTTGTTTAACTGCTTCTGTTAACACCATTCTCATTGACAAATATAAGATAAATCAAAATTAAATCAGACAATAGTTTCTTTCCTATGGAACAACCAACTAATTAAAGTGAGGAAATTACAAAAAGCTTTGTATAACATAAACTGAACTCAGAATGGTGTTTCGGCGTCGCTCCTCGTTTCTGTCGGGCTGTACAACGCTGATCTATTCCTCGGTCTGTTCTCCTCCAGCTGCTTCACAACCTCTTCCATGGTTGGTCTAACTGTCGTGACAGGTGCACAACATCCCATTGCTAGCTTCAATGCATGAACTAAACCTTCTTCCATTGGGCTCCTGATCCCTTTCATTGCCTCCAAGTCGAAAACTTCCATTGTCGTCTCCTCCAAAACCGCAGCTTTAACCAAAGAAGGAAGGTCCACATACTCACTACTGTTTCTTCCACTCTTTCCTGGTTTCTTACCCATCAATATCTCCAAGAGAAGGATTCCAAAGGCGTACACATCGCTTCTTGGGTTGCACTTCTTCATCTTGTGGAGCTCAGGTGCTTTGTATCCGTCTGATTTCGCCTGCGACACGATCTCATCAGCTACTGCCTGTACCATTATCTTGTCAAGACCAAACTCAGTTAGCCTTGCAAAGAAGAAGTCGTCCACGAGGACGTTCTTTGATCTGATATTGCCATGGATGATAGGAACTTCTTGTCCAGTGTGAAGATAAGCAAGTCCTCTCGCTATTCCAAGTGCAATCTTGTGCCTCCTTGCCCAATTCAGAGCTGGCTTTCCTGGTTTACTTTCTGCACATCATTCAAACAACACATGAATAACTAACATAGATCAAGAAGGACTTATAGCAAGAAAGATCAATGGGAAGAAGAAAGCAAATACCGTGCAACAAATCATGTAAGCTTATGTTGGGGATGTAGTCATAGATGAGAAGCTTCTCTCCTCTCTTTCCCTGATAGAAAGCTCTCAACGGAACCAAATTCTCGTGCCGGATGCGTCCTAACTGCTTTATAACAGGCAAGCAAGAGCTTCTATCTTTGCAAGTACCTTCTCTCAATAGCCTTAATGCAATATTCCCTCCATCACTAAGCTTTGCCTTATACACTGTACCATAGCTCGTCTTCTCCATAACCTGCCCGGTCGCATTCAAAACCTCTTCCAATGTCAGATGCTCACCACCTTGGAACACAACTAACTTCCCTTCACCACCGCCATCGATTTCATCTTCTTCATCACCTTCTTCCAAATCATCTTCACTCTCTATACTATTCTTTCTTTTCTTGTTCTGCAAATACCCTATCAACAACGAGGCGACAACAACTGCCCCTGACATTAAACCAATCACCAGACCAGCAACAGCACCAGGACTTAGCCTAGAGGAACCTAGACAGGGCTTCAAAGGCAGACCGCAAAGGCTAGGACTGTTCCCTTCGAAAGATTCTGCTCCAAACTTTGATTCACCAAAACTTGGCAACATCCCACTAAAGTTATTATGAGAAAGATTGAGACTTTCTAGTTGTAATAAAGCCAAACCCTCGGGAACAAGACCGTCAAAGACATTACTTGAAAGATCAAGTGATTTCAGACCTTTAAACCTGGTTATATACTCAGGGAACTCACCTGAGAGCTTATTACCACCCAAATCAAGAACTTGGAGATTACTGCAAGTTGAGTTTGGCAAGGCAGGCTCAGGCAAGACTCCAGACAAGGCATTACCATGAATCTTGAGGGAGACAAGCTTATCACAGAGGTTCCAAATCGACGGAGGCAAGGCTCCAGTTAGGACGTTTCCGCTCAAATCAACATCAGAGAGAGAAGAAGTGTAACCAAGCTCAAGAGGGATTGACCCACTTAAGGAGTTGATGTTGAGGAACACACTTTGAAGCATAGAGAACTCACCAAGCTCTCTAGGGAGTGAGCCAGTGAGATTAGCAGAAGGAAGCTGGAGAGAGAGAAGGTGAAGAGAGGAGTCGTTGAATAGAGAGATGTTGGTCCATTGTGGTGAAGAGAGGTCGGTACATTGAAGCGGAGACCCATCTGAGTATACCCATTTAACCCCTCTCCATTGGCAAACCGGAACAGATGAGTTCCAAGATGACAAGAGTAAGCTCTCACTGTTTCCCTGCAGTGAAGATTTGATCTTTCCCACAAGAAGCTTGACATCAGAAGAGCCAGAGAGAGATGTTCCACAATGACAGTGGAGAAACAGCTCAAAGAAGAAGAAAACGTGAAGAAATCTCAGTGAATCCATGCCCACTTCTCACAGAGAGAAAGAGGTAAGAGAAGGGAAAGAAAGGTGATGGCTTTGGGTTTCAAGGCTGCTCCTTTGTAGCGGAAAGAGTGTATTGACCATTTTGTAAGCACTTTAGTCAAACGTATAAACGGCTATGATTCTAACTCAAACCAGATTGATTGCTTACCGTTAGATGTAGCCAAAAGTTGGTGTCTTTTTTTCTTTAATCAGAAAGTAAAGAAAAAAAAGTGTTAAAAACTCAAAGGCAAAAGCGATGGACAAGAATGGTATAAATCTACTGATTACTACTGAATTTATAAAGTTGCTTTTTCTTCATCCCTTTAATTGATTAAATTATTAGCACGCTCAAATTTCGAATTAAGACTTTTTCTGCCAAAATGATAAAATATGTTTATCAAAGTGAAGTCTTTTGTGTATTGTGATTCAGGGGATGTTCCCTACTTCAATCTTGGTCCCACATGAGTCACCGAAGACAAGAGATAAGTGAATCAACGGTGGATGTTGGATGATGAAGAAGCTGTGGGAATCTGAGATTGTTTTGTTTTTCTAGAAGACAATTTGAAAATGGGGAAAGATGAAACATAAGTGAGAAGAAGTTTTGTCTATGTCCTTTTGTGTATTTGCTCATTTCGAAATTTAGAGGGTGGCAATCGAGCACACCGGTATACGATCCGGTCGGTATCCGGAAAACATTTTAGATATGTATGCTAATGACATACCAATCCAGTTTAAAAGCAAAAAAAATAAAAAAATAGGTCACAAAATATGTTTCAGGTGATAGCGGGTGAACCAATCAACACCTAAACCTATATTTTCAAATGAACAAAATCAGGCAAGAGTAGGCCTGGGCGTTCGGGTACCCGTTCGGGTTCGGGTCGGGTCCATTCGGGTTTCGGGTTTTCGGGTTTGGAGATTTAGGACCCATTCGGGTATTTTAGAATTTCGGTTCGGGTTCGGGTTCGGGTCGGTTTTATTCGGGTTCGGATCGGGTACCCGAAATTTTTTTTAAAAAATAAAATTTAATTAATTTTAAGTTTAAATCAATTAAATTTGTCAAATATAGCTAAAAAATTCATATATTTTGTTTATCTTTGATATTTTAGTTATTTTTGTCTAAAAGTTATACATATATTTGGATTTATAAATATAATTTAGGATAAATAAGCTATATCAAATCTAAATATTATGAATATTTTAGGAATATAACTGTATTTCGGTTATTTCGGGTACCCATTCGGTTCCCGGTTCGGATCGGATTCGGGTTCGGGTTTTCGGATATTGAAATTTAGGACCCGTTCGGGTATTTTAAAAATTTCAGTTCGGGTTCGGTTCTATTTTTTTCGGTTCGGTTCGGTTCAGTTTTTCGGGTTCCGGTTTTTTGCCCAGGCCTAGGCAAGAGTGTAGAGACGTTGATTGTAGTTTACAACGTTGTTTCAAATACATACATTGCAAGCAGTGGTTGGCCTAAAAAGTCTTTTTTAATCGAAAAAATAAAAAAATCATAATTAAATATCTAAAACACAGAAAAATAGTTATTAAAATAGAGGATAGAGATCATTCAAATGATGACTTTGGTAGATTTTTTTTTCCAATGTATTTTCACCGGTTATTTTCTTTTTTTTTTTAAACATAATCCATTGATATATTATTAATTTTTAAAAATATACAATGTACAATTATTTTTCTTTGTGAACCTTCAAAAATGTACAATCATTTATTACCTAAATTTTCAAATATCTTATAACAAATTTGACAGATTATGTTGTTTTCCGTGTTTTCGAATTTCACAAAAAAAAAACTTAATCAATTCGTAAATTATTAATTTTTCAAAACGTACAATCATTTTTCGTGAACCTTCAAAATATACAATCATTTACTACCTTAATTGTCAAATATATTTAAAATAGCCACATCATCTTTCTAGATACTCAATGGTTAACAAAAAAAAAAGAAGTCTAGATCCTCAAAGAAGTCAAATTTGATCATAACAAGACCACATACTAAGACCAAAATTTATACATGTTCTCCAGATATACATAATACATCTCATGGAACTTTATAGAAGAAGAAGGATAAAGCCATGAGGAATCTCTGATTAGATTAAGAAACAACTATGTCACGTCTTTATCAACAACTAAAACTGTTCCAATCCCACGCTGCTCCTTTTGTAATCAACTTCACTTTCATAACATCAGATATTCTCCATCAATTCCACCTTTTTATTATTATTGTTTCTCATTAAGTCATATGTTTTCAAGGTTCAACTTCAACCTCGCATGCATGAGTCATGCCTTAGTAGTAGGTCCGGAGAAGGTCAATATATAGTCTTGAATCTCTCTATTATTTTCTATGCAGTGCAGTATCTTGGTTTTGTTAGTTTAACATAATATATAAAGATGATGTATGTCAACATAAAGGACTTAGACAACTTAACATTAACATACCCATCAAACATGGAATTAAGAAGAGGGCAAAATCCTCTCAATTTTTAAGAGCTCCTGCAGCCAGAACTGATGATTTCCTGCTATATACTATTATCAATCCAAAAAAGGTCACATTTTGAGTAATGATAAAAATTTCTCTATTTGATTTCACAGATTATACCTTCAATCTGTAATCCATCATACAAGCTAAAACCACAAGGATTTTCAAAAGCAAAGTACTAGAAGGAAGGCTATACTCTTGGTCTCAAGATGGCACCTAGCAAACAAGCCCTTTGTGCTATGCATCAAAACTTGACCACCATCATCTCTCAAAACCCAAACAACTCCCAATAACAACTTTCTCTTGTCCCAATAATGCCCCACGTTGCATTTCAGGCATGTTGGAGGAGGCCCTTCCCATCTTATAACATTTACACTCATTCTCAGCGATTCACTAATTTCCTGCACACAAAAGATTCCTATTTTTTGAAATCATCCACAAAATCTAAGGAAAACTTCTTCTGATACCAATCGGAATGGCAAAATTTCTTTTGATGCTCAAAACTTTTTAATCAAGTGGATCGTGTAACACTTTGATGATTGAGATCCACACTCACGACAAAAAAGGTTTTGTCCTATTAACATGCAGGAGAAATAAAATGTTTAACAGGGCTCGTAGGCCCAGTGACTAAGTAGCCAATTCACATTACAGAGAACCAAACTTGAATCAGAAAAGTAGTTAGCCCATATAAAATGGGCTAGTGCAATTATCCAGCCTATGGTAGTAGCTGAAGCTATGTTCGACGACGAACACCGAGGACATGACATTGTACGCATAATGTCTATACCTGAGTATAAGTGTAACTTGATGTCAAAAGAAAAAAGTATCAAGTATAACTTTCCATTCATAACAAACACAATAAAATGGCGAACTCTTCATTACGAATAAATAAAATACGTACGTACAATATCGTTATCCATAAAAACATTATACGCATAAACCATTCACATCAGAACGATATGTCAGCTCAGTGCATCATGATTCATACGTAAAAAAAAAAAAAAACAATTACAACCACCAAAAGAAAACTGTAATATTCTCTCCTCAAATATATCACAAACACCACTTCCAGAATTAATCATCTCTACAATATTCTGAAGGTAAAAGAAAAAAGAAAAAAAGAGAGTTATATAAACGACTCGAGAAGAAAAAAGAAAAATGGAGTAAAAACCCGGGACCTCGACAAAACTACTTTAATCATGACCCTCCATTTGTCTACGAGATCCCATGCATGCACGAGAAGTGGCACACTCAGGTACGCCGCAATTTTTTTTTTTTTTACGTTTTTTCCCCTCTTTATTATTTGGTACATAATAATATATATTGTTTCTTTTTACTCATTTAACTGCTTGAGAAGTTGGTGAAGCGACCATATTTGCCGACGGAGAGTTGTTGTTAATGCTCCTCTGCGATTTGCTTTGTCTCTTCGTGGCAGCTGCTGACGACTGCAGAGGAGCCTCCGGCTTCTGTCCCGCCGGTTGTCTTACTTTAACCCCTCGTATTAACTGTTACAATGTCAAGTAATTATGAGACTTAATTATGCTGACAAAAAGCAACGATCGATGAGAGTTGAATACTATGAAAATATATTAAAGAAGAGATGTGATGTTTCCTCTTACATATTTTCCACACTTGACGTCAGAGTATATGACGATGAAATCACCTTCTTGGAGCCCATTTGTTTTCACAAAATCGCCTGTGAAATTTCAAGGAAAATAAGATATAGATAAATTACAAAAGAAAATAAAACTTAATAATGGCTGTTATGTTTTCAAGATCGTACCGGTGTTCTCGAGGAGATACATCCTACTTTTGTTGTTAGGCCAAAACCTGCATCCCCCAATCAAAGAAGAAAGTTTCACAAATTGGTCCGACTTCCAATTCTTGAAAAATACACGAAAAATTAATTGATAAAAATTCAAAATTAACTAGAGCATTGAGTTTATTACCTATAGCGCATGTTCCAAACACGAGACGTTCCAATGTCTTCCATGGCCAGAGAGATGCCGTCTCTTGCCTCCAGCTCCGGCAAGTGCGTCTCAGCTTCTTTCTGTTTTACATTTTTTCAATTTCTTTCAGTAAAATTAAGTAAGTAAAAAAGTCGAATTAAAGTAAAAAAATGACAAAACATTTTTACTTCAAACATAAACCAATATTAAAAAAAAAAAGGAAAACAAAGTGTACAAGAAATTAGAAGCAATATTACTTTTGGCAAGACGATTCTTCCGAGGTTACCCACGTCGCTTTGCTTCAAGACTTTCTGCAGGAGAAACCGCAAATTCTTTTCTGGTTTCCATCCCTAAAATCAAACAAAATTAAACACACCCAAAATCAAATTCAAAGCAAAAAAAAAACAAAATCAAAATCATTTTACTTCCATTGCAAACATAATGAACATCTTCCTCATCAACCATAACAAGAGGTGCAGTTTCACCACTCTTTGCATGTTGCTAAAAATCTAATAATGAGAAGGATGACTTTGCATGTAGTACCGTACCTGCCGGCGATCTGGTACCACCTGCTGACGTGGCATAGCAGAAGCAGAGCCAGCTCGGTCAATAGTAGGCAACTGAGTCTCCATCGCCGGTAACTGAGCTGACCCTGGTGGTGGCACGGCCGGGACATTTGGCCAATACATCCATGTCCCGCCGGTAGTGGTTGTACCCACGGGGTTAAGCTGTGGAGTCACAGGGGCACAGCCTTCTCCAATTTGAGCCTGGCTCGGATTGTTGTTGTTGTTGTGTCTATGGTGGTGAGACAAGAACCTCCTCTGTCTCGCCATACGTTTCTTCCGAGCCTCTTTAGTAGCTGAGGAACACAAACGGAGTAGTCTCTGGTCTCTCATTTGTCCAGAAGGGACATAAGGGTATTGATATGGATTCATGTTGTATCCTGTGAAACCAGGGTCTTGAAATGGACAGTACTGAGAGTTTGGCATAGCGAATTGCTGATGTGGCATGGGACCAGACTGTGGTGGTGGCGGCCATGACGGCGGAGATTCGAGTAAAGGAAGATACTCCTGAGGCGGATAGTTCGGAGCAGGCATGTATCCAAAACCCGGATCCGAAACAAAAGCCGGTTGTGGTTGTGGCTGTGGAGGAGGAGGAACCCATGTGGAAGGTGAGAAACAGGTTTGGTCAGACGATGGGATTAGGTTGTTGTTGTTGTTATTATTAGCGTTAGGGTTTTGAAAAGGGTCTTGTTGGTATGATTGTTGATAAGAGAGATTGTTGTTGTTGTTGGTGTTGGTGCGTCGTCTCTGTAGATGATTAGTTTGGACCCATTCAAGAATCAGCTTCAAAAGCTGTTTCATAGCTTCTTTACCACCGCCTAGCCTTCTCGCAGCTGATTCAATAGTCGCTTTCTTGATCTTCACTTTCCTCAGATCCTCAGCCGAAACAGTCTCCTTGTTGTTCTTTAGCCACTCCAAGAACACAGTAGCGAGATCATCGTCTTGTTCCAACGAAGAATTCATCATTTGCATGTCTCCTCCACTGTTGTTGTTCTCCATATTTGGAACAACGACTTGGTCTCGTCTCTTGAGTGTTTGGTCCATCAAGTTAGGGTTTTGCGTGTCTTCGTCTTGGCCAAAGATGGCTGAAGTATCGAAGAACTCGTTGCTGTCGAGTAGATCCATGTATCCGAAAGTCTCCATCATGTCAATGCAATCTCCACCGCCTTCGCCGCAACCGAAACCTTGGCTATTATCTAACGGAATCTCCATGGAAGCAGTGGACTGCAATGCGGCGGAAGAGTCCACATCACAGTTCCCTGATCCGTATTGGTTCTGGTTCTGAGTCGGATCTTCACCGTCTGATCTCAGTATAGCCCAAGAAGCAGCTGAGGAAGTTGAGGAAGAAGCTGCGGAGGAGGAAGATGCTGAGGAGACGATTGCGTTGACAGGAGCTGGAGATGTTGAAGACGATGAAGATGACGACATGCATGGGAAATCAGGAAGCGTTGGTAGATCTCCGTAGAAGATAGAATGGTCATGGTGAACAATCAAGTCGTCATCGTCATGATGACCATGACCATGGCCATGGTTATGGTCTCCTCCATGGTCATCTAGCCAGATCTCTCTACCGACCTCATCCATTCCATCGATCAAAACAGCCTCATCAGCATCTCCGGCGAGTATTCCACAACCCTCCGCTAGATCTCCGCCGTTCGCAGCCACATGCAAGCTTTTCATCGGTGTGTTGGATCTGTGAATAGTTCTTTCGCGTGGAAGTAGAAATGACAATCTCTTTTGGAGAGAGAGAGAGAGGGAAAGTTAGGGTTTTTAGTATTTTGTACGGACAGATAGGGTTTGTATGTGAGTAAGGAGGCAAGGAAAAAGGAAAAATGAACCCAACTTGGCTATATATCTAATCCTCAAACAACATAAACTATCTGGCTATCCATCTCCATACATATACATATAACCTTTTTTAGAATCGGTAAGGGCTTGATGAGGTTAAGATCACTCAAAAGAGGAAAAAGTAGATTTAAAACATATGAAGAGATCTGACCAAAGCTATTCCCATCAACTTTAGATGAACAAAACTCAACTGTAACATGGTCCAAATTTTGCTTGTAGATCTGAAGTACAAGAGATGTAATTTCTTCACAAAGATTGGTCTTTTCTTTTAGTGAAAGAGGCTTAGATTTTTAGAGAGGAAGAACATATGAACAGGCCAATATCTAATCAAAAACCGTTTGGGTTACTCCAAGGAAGGATAAATACAAGAAGACTCTCTCTTCTTTTTAGTTTCTTTTCCAATTCTAGAGAGATACTAAAAGCAATAGTACTATTATATTTATAAAACTATACTTAAAGAAGAAAGAACATGGTTAAAAATCACCCAAAGAAGAAATAACTTAAATAAAAGAGCTCCCATGTGTCCAGTTTGTTCCATGATATATATGGAAGTTTTATTTTTACTACTTACGATAAATTTATATAATACTTTAAAATATCTAAGATTGAATTGAGCCCTTTTTCTGGTCGATAAGTGCAAATTTGGTTTTAAGTTATTCTGTTTCTCTTTTGCAGCATTCAATTAACTCAACTAAAAGCAAAGGACCGAGACAAGAGGTTTTAAGAAATGGAGATGTGTAACAGTTTTTCAGCATTTTGATTTTTCAAAGAAGACAAAAGGCAAACGTTTAAATTTGTGACAATATTGACAAAATTGGTGTGCTCATCAATATTTAGAAACATTTAAAGCTCTATTTAGAAATTATTTTATCTCTCATCTTGTAAGAAAAGACATTGGTTTTGACATTAAACGGTGCCAAAGAACCACATAGATACACACATTTATAATTGATCGAAATTTTAAAATGGGGGAAAGAAAAGAAGCCCCCTCGTGCCGCTAGTATCTAAAGGTTTGGTACAGGAGTTTGTGCCCACGCGCCATACGTTCGAACTTGAGTGGTGAGACCAAGCGGTGCTTCTTAACCCCTTTTTTGTTTATAAAATTATAAAATTTCCAATTATCAACTTTCTAAATTTCCTATGTGCAATCTCACTTTTACAAAAGCAAGTTCTCCCGGTCGGTTTTAAATTTATCTGGCCAAAAGATTTGAAAAACTCCCACTTTCCTATCGAAGTGGAATAGGTAGATACGGATTTTATCAACCTGGAATAATTGCATGAACATTGTACATATAGAAGATAGAACAACATTGTGAGACTTTTTTCTTTTCTTTTTGCTATGAAAGAAAAGTAAAACTAAATTTTCACGAGATATAAGAC
This sequence comes from Isatis tinctoria, assembly GCA_010577795.1. NCBI lineage: Eukaryota > Viridiplantae > Streptophyta > Magnoliopsida > Brassicales > Brassicaceae > Isatis > Isatis tinctoria. The sequence goes on from CM021246.1 coordinate 21,389,973, forward strand.
CATCTCCAATGGTTATAACCCATTAGGAGTTCTAAATTAATATTTAATTACAAAATATATTTTTAGAACCTGTGTTTAAGTATTTTTGTTTTCTCTACTCCAATGGTATAACTCCACCGGAGTTCTTAAAAAAAAAATTATTGCAAATAAAGTTTAGTTTTTGAATAACACATTATGTTTTTGATTGAAGAACATGAAAAAATTAACATGTCAAAAGAATTAGATTAAAGTAAGGGTACACTTGTTTCACCCCCATTCTCTCGTTACTTTCCGATTCCAATTAAATGAAGCTGAAAACAAAAGTAGCATTTTGGATTCCAACACATACTTGAACAATGATAAAGGTAAGAAAAAGAAAAGAGTAGTAAAACTTACAAGATTATCGATGGGTTTCTTCCAGTAGATCATGATTACAAAGACAAGATTGCAGGCAATGAGAACGTAGAACAAAACAATCTATTTTTCACCGATCCAATTAGCAACAAAACAAAAAGTTTGAATATTCAAAAATAAAAAACAAAACAAGAAACGTGATAGACCAATTTTGATTTGTGGATTTACGGCATTTTTAAGGGAGCTTGCGGAAAGCGTCGAAAATCGGAACCCCCCAACAGAATTCGCCAGGGGTCTAGCTGAAGAAGAAGGTTACATCGATGATCATGCAGCAGCAGCAACACTGGAAGAAGAAGAAGACAGCGACATAATCGAGGGAGTCTGAGGGAGAGAGAAAGAGCTTCAGACACATGGCACTTCAGAACCGCTTCGAAAAACTCTTTATTTGGAGCCGGTTCCGAACATTTTATTTATTTTTGAATTATTTTTTAACTTTTTGGTTTAGAGTCTCATGTTCAGAGCCTCCGTTGGAGATGCCCTAAGATTTAATTACCAAACGGGACTCGACTTTGCTTTCAGTAGATGAGATGAGATTGGCAAGGTCATGTGTACAGAAAAGATAAATTATTTATTGTTCAAGCTAAACAATTTATTAATTCCAATATTCTATATCAATATTATAAAAAATTTAAACAATTTAAATAAAGACAAGTTTTAGTTATTATACTATATGTTATTATTTTCATATTTAATTATATTTTGATACAATAAATGTGACATTCTAAAGCTAATTTTTAAAATGAACATCACATATAACAAAATTCGAAACTTAAAATTTTCACTAATTATTTTGAAACTTAGACAATCTGATACCAATACTTTGATATCGGTATACTTTTAGCAATGGTTGATTTTGATTTCCTTCCATTTAAAATCAACTTGTCACATTCTTTAAAAATTCCACATTTTCTCTAGTGTAGTAGTCCTATGGTGGTTTCCATCAGGATCATCATTTCGACAACAATTTTTTTGAAACATTGTATAAAGCAATGATGATCCATCATATGTTCACCATTATCACTGGAAAATACAGCAAAACTAACTATATAAGCTAGAATGGACAAAAAAAATAATTAATTAAAAACACTAAACCACCACCACCATATATGGCCATAATTCACACTTTGGTTAAACCAACAAAACATCTGAAAGTAACTTAACATATTATGACCGATGAAATTCAAGGGAGAAAGTTACAGCTAAACATATGTGAATAGAGTTTTAACAGATAATGACGCTGATTTACTGTAACCGTTAAATTTCGACAAAGACAAAATCACCAAAAAGGAATCAGATTGATAACAACGAGTTGCATATAAACTCGTCCATTTATTTTAGATATGAGAATTGAAAAAGAAAAGGAAAAAAAAGAAGAATACAACCAACATTAAAACGAGAAAACCAAAAAAGACGATTTATGACAAATTGACAATTGTACGAAGAATATCGCTTATTCGAAGAGATTATATATATAGAGACGGTTACTTTCTTAAATCATTTATTGTATTTAAGAAAACATTAAGATAGATATAGCTATAAATTTAACACAGCCACACAGGAAAAACACTATAGCCACGTTTTCTTCTTATAAGAAGAATTTTTTTAGATTATTTAGGTTTTAGATTACTTTCTAAAATATCATATTTTTGAAGAAGAAAATTCTTACTATAAGATAGAGATAGCTATAAATTAGGTTTTAGATTATTTCTTTGGGAGAAAATTTCCTCCTATAGTTTTTTTAAGAGAAGATCTCTAAACACTTTGTCTTTTACTTTGGTTTATCGTTATGCAGATATTTCTATCAGTTGTTATGCTTTTCTTAGCCATGCATGTTCCAGGGTATAACCGTATAAGGGTTTTTCGAAGGATATCATGGGTTGAATAGCTTAGGTGGTTGGATTTAGAATAGTTTTCTCTTAAGTTGTTCGTCTATACTTGTGTTTATTACCGATTGCTTGATTGTGCACCTTTCAAACTAAACTTGGATAGGTAGAAACGTGAAAATGTTACATACACTACAAGAAAACAAGCATTTTCCTACGGAAGAATTCCTCAGTATTCCGTCGGAATTAGTGTATTCCGACGGAATACCGAGGAATTCTTCCGTAGGAAAAAACTCGTCGGAATTTTGTATTTCCTCGGAATTTCCTCGGAAATTTCCTACGGAATTCCGAGGAAAACAAATTCCGAGGAAATAGCGAGGATGGACATTCGTCGGAGAGGTCGTCGGAAATTTCCGAGGGAAACCGCCGTCGGAATATTTCGAGGACGTCGTCCATCGGAAATTTCCGACGGATTCATTTCGTCGGAATTTTCCGACGGAATGATCCGTCAGAATTTTCCTAGGAACGGCTTCCGTCGGAAAATTCCGACGACTAAAGTCATCGGAAATTTCCGAGGACCCCGTTCGTAGGAATTATTTAAAATTTAATTAAATTTTTTTTTTTTAAAAAAATAAATATTAGAAAAATAAATTTGAAAATATAAAATGAAATTCATAAATTTTATTTGGAATATATAAAATTAAAATTCAGTACAAAGAAAAAGAAAGAATCCAAGTTTTTGAAGAAAAAAAGCTACGGAGTGAGAAACGAAAGATGGTGACGATCCGGCTGTCGAACAAACTCCGCAACCCTCGTCAGTTCCTGAGGACCCTAAAAGTTCGGAGGAATAATGGGTGCAGCACGGGAGCCAGAAGGAGCTTCCGGAAATGGAGAGGGAGATGTCTGGTGGGAGCTGCGGGAATCCTGACAAGAGTGGCTATATGAGCCACGACCACGACGCTGTCGAGGAGGCGGGGTCTGATCATCACAAGACCTGTAGTTTAAAAATATATAAAAAATCAAAAAAAAATTATAATTTGTTAGTATACATGATTGTAATATAGAAAAAGTTTTATAAAAAATTTTAAATTTTATAAATATTTTTTATTGTTCCTGGAAACTTGAAAAACCTTTTTTAAAAATCATATACACGTTTTTAAAAATTAAAAAAAAAATTAATACTTATAAAAATAGTTTTAAAATCAGGAAAAAAGTTTTAATATCAGAAAAACGATTTTAAAAATAGTAAAAACGTTTTGAAAAAACATTGAAAAACATTTGTAAAAATCAAGAAACGTTTTTAAAAATAGTGAAAATGATTTTAAAGATTGAAAAACGATTTTAAAAATTGAAAAACGTTTTAAAAAATTATAATTTGTTAGTATACATGATTGTAATATAGAAAAAGTTTTATTAAAAAATTTTAAATTTTATAAATATGTTTTATTGTTCCTGGAAACTTGAAAAACGATTTTGATTATAGTAAAAACTTTTTTAAAATGATATACACGTTTTTAATAATCAAAAAATGTTTTAATACTTATAAAAATAGTTTTAATATCAGAAAAAACGTTTTAAGAACTTGAAAAATGTTTTTTAAAAATAGTAAAAACCTTTTTTAAAATCATATACACGTTTTTGATCAAATCAAAAAAATGTTTTAATACTTATAAAAATAGTTTTTAAATCAGGAAAAAAGTTTTAATATCAGAAAAATGATTTTAAAAAAGTAAAAACGTTTTGAAAAATCATTGAAAAATGTTTGTAAAAATCAAGAAACGTTTTTAAAAATAGTGAAAACGATTTTAAAAATTGAAAAACGATTTTAAAAATTGAAAAACGTTTTAAAAAATTGAGAAACTATTTTAAAAAAGTAAAAAACGAACTTAAAAATAAAAAAACGTTTTTAAAACTACAAATAATTGCAAAGAAAACAAAAAATAGAACCTAAAATCCGAAATTCAATCCTAAACTATCCATCTAACAACCTAAAATCCTAAACTATCCATATAACAACCTAAAATCCGAAACTATCCACCTAAAATATGAAGTTCAAATCGACCCTTACATGATTTGAGAGAGGAAGACGGCGAGAGAGGACGGCGAGAGAGGACGGGGACGATCGAGGGAGGACGAGATGAGAGAGAGGATCTAGAGAGGAGGAGATGAGGTAGAGAGAGAAACGCGAAGATAAGGTATGCGGCGGAGAAGAAGAAGAAGATTTCGTGGTAGGTTTATGTTTAATAATTCCGACGGACAAGGGTCGTCGGAATTCCGTCGAAATTATTAAATGTAAACCTAACCCACGGATCTCAAAATAATTCAAGCGGTTTGGTTTTCCCGAGTACGTACATTCCGACGGCTATATGTTTCCTAGGAATTTCCTCGGAAAATTCCGAGGAAATACTGAGGACCAACTGTATTTCCTCGGAATTTCCTAGGAATTTTCCGAGGAAATTCCTAGGAAACATGGTTTGGGGTTTCAAATTCGGATTTTTTTTTTTCGGAATTTCATTTTTAATACAATTGCAATTCATACCATTGAGGATACTTTGTATAGATGATCATAAACCATGAAATAACAAAATTTCAAAAATAATAGTAAGTATTTCCTTTAACGTTTGTTAAAGTGTAGAAGTGTTTATCTTATGTTGTGTGATTTTTGTTCGAGCAATCGTAAAAGTGTTTGTTATTGTGTAAAACACTAAGGTTTGACTTCATAATCTAGTTAGGACACTCAATGAAGGTTATATATGTGTAATTCGATCCGCCAAACGTCGTTCTCGGTTATAAAACCCCATTTCCTAGGAATTTCCTCGGAAATTTCCGAGGAATTTCCTCGGAAATTTCCGAGGAAATTCCTAGGAAATTCCAAAAAACATCAGGTTCCTCGGAATTTCCTCGGAAATTCCGAGGAAATATGTTTTTTATGTATTGTCCTCGGAATTTCCTAGGAATTTTCCGAGGAAATTCCTAGGAAACATGGTTTGGGGTTTCAAATTCGGATTTTTTTCGGAATTTCATCTTTAATACAATTGCAATTCATACCATTGAGGATACTTTGTATAGATGATCATAAACCATGAAATAACAAAATTTCAAAAATAATAGTAAGTATTTACTTTAACATTTGTTAAAGTGTAGAAGTGTTTATCTTATGTTGTGTGATTTTTGTTCGAGCAATCGTAAAAGTGTTTGTTATTGTGTAAAACACTAAGGTTTGACTTCATAATCTAGTTAGGACACTCAATGAAGGTTATATATGTGTAATTCGATCCGCAAAACGTCGTTCTCGATTATAAAATTCCAAAAAAACATCAGGTTCCTAGGAATTTCCTCGGAAACTTCCGAGGAAATATGTTTTTTATGTATTGTCCTCGGAATTTCCTAGGAATTATTGAACTCGCCCAACGGCTGCCCCACCGGGTCTCTAACGGATACAAACTTTCCTCGGTATCTTAGAAATATCCGTCGGTTTTTTCCCACGGACCTTGTTTCCTCGGAATTTCCTCGGAAAATTCCGACGGAAAATGACTTCCTCGGAAAATTCCTAGGAAATACCGAGGAACTCACGTTTCTCGGAGTTTCTTCGGTTTTTCGTCAGAAAATTCCGAGGAACTCATTTTCCCTCGGAAAATCCGTCAGAATATCAATGTTTTCTTGTAGTGATATATTAACTTGAATTAGTATTATTTGAGCTTAGAGTGAAACTGCCGGAGTTGAGTTATTTGAGAACTAATTGTGTGTTACTTGCTTTAATTGGCTGTGAGAATTGGCTAACTAATTTGTTAGATATAAATAATTGAAACTACAAGAATATGTTTATTTTGTGTCTATTACTCGATTTCAAGAACTTAGTTAATCAAATTTTTTATTATTAGATTCTATGAATGAAATTAACAATCTATGAATTCATGTGAATTCTCCTGTGCCAACATTCGTTTTATTGCTTTCCTGCATTTTTTTAACGTCTTATTTACTTGCTATTTTCATAACACATCAACATTATCTTTGTTTTAGTTTTGCTCTTGTGTAACGAATTTGTATTGCAGCAGTGCAGTATCATGTGGGTCGTTCCCTTAAGGAATGTTTTTTTTTTTTTTTTTGAATTGCAAGGTTTGGGTCTAAGCCTTAATTCCACCCTCGATTCGGGACCAACCTTTATTGATATCTAATGGCGTAAAACATTCCCTCACTGAAGATCGAACTAGGAGCACAACAAGACCAACCCTTGTGCTTAAACCACTAGCCCACCACATCCGGTGGTGTCTCCTTAAGGAATGTTGAAGTTATTTTATCTCACATAAAGGAATTGGAAGCACAAAGCGTTAAAGATGCAAAATTTAGCAGTTGCAATGGATTAAAGAAGAGAAGATATGAAACATATAACGACACCAATCAACACTCCGGAAACATTCAAAACATAAGATACAATGTGGACATCACTTTTTCCCTAAAACATCTTATATTCTGAAATAAAAACGGAGAACGTACAATATTTGTTAGTTTCTTTAAAAAAAAAATAACGTTATGTTTTTAATCACTTAGTCAAAATTGGTTACTCTTAAACTAACCTTTATATAGTTTCCCAATATAAATTTAGATGAATCCAGAAAAAAAGAAAAAGAAAAAAAGAGGGAGATTGGTTGCAGATGCAAACAAAAAGCCTTTCGTCACCGTTCGTGGTTTAAGCGGCGGGTTGTCTTCACATGCTGCCATGTGTCGACGTTTCTGACTTCAAAGCAACTTCTTTTTTCTTTCCGCCAATAGCAAAGCTTTTATCTCTTCCTTTGTAATTTTGGTTATGGACCTTTCTCTCCCTCTCCTCACCATCTTTGCTTCTGCTATTTATTTTTGTTCCATTCTGTTTATAATGTTCGATTACATCTTTTGGGTTTAACATATTTATTTACATAAACATGTTCAATATATAGTAGGCTTTACAAACTAATTATTTTCTGAGAACTTTTATTTTTGAGAGAATATATTTTCTTAAAATTTCATTTAATATTTTATATGATAAATCGGCATAATATCATATATATCAAACTTGCAACATAAAATTAAATTAACAATTTAATATATATATATATATATATATAGACTAATATGGGGTTCAATGAGATTATATATGTCTGATTACGTAAGACATAAAATATTTTGGAATGAAAAAGTTGGATACTAAATCTTTTTTAAAACCAAAAACTTATCTTGTTGACTAATATGACATTTGAAAAACTAAAACCCTTTTAAAAAAACACACTAGTATGATGTTTGAAACACAAATAGTAAACCAAATTTTATTCATAACATCGGCTATGAAAATGATACTAGCTAGTTTAACAATTTTTTATCTTTAGTTTAAGCTTGTTTTTTTTTCTCTTTTATTTTACAGTTGATTACTTGATTCCATCTGAGTATATACAAATGTTTCTATTTTTGTAGGGTTGGCTATATACTTTCTAACTTTGTTGTGTGTCTTTTCAATATCTTTATGTCATCTCATTGTGTTGCAAATTATTTTTTAATTCTAAAAGTTGTTCATATTTGTAATTCTCCATGCTGTAAACTTACCATCTGCTCTTAAATTCAAAACCTTCGTTCAAAAAGAAAAAAGGAACAAGTATTTATATTTGATCCAAGGAAACTCCAATCGTAAAATCAAAAAAAAAAAAAATTTCGAAAAGAAATATATACACAAAAGAGTAGCATACATACATGTACATAGACGTACGTAGACATACCCGTATGTACAAATAGTACAGCCATTGACTACTTAATATGGCGCCACGGTATCCTTTCAGCTTTGCGTATGCATCTGCGTTTACTTTTGTCCATTTACAACTCGCCACCTGTACATTCACATCTTTCTCTCGTCCATGATGTCATAAATTTTGATGATATAGTTGCATTAAGAATAATATATACACGATGCAAATTTAATTTGCAAAAACGGAGAGAGAAAACGTGAATTGGTAATCATTATGTGGGCCTAACGAATATAAAGACCGTTTAACCCTTTTCATAATATTTTCAGGTTTTGCACAAATCGACCGTAATGATTCGCCTAGTTCCGTAATACATGTATATTAACGACCAAAATATCACGTCACTATCTAACTTTTTTGTTAGCAAACCCAAGCTGGACGAAATAATATAGTTATTTGATACTTAATTGTAAACAATATGTTAGATAAGAAAACATAAAGTAAACTATCTAACTTTTTTGTTAGTGAACCCAAATAATTCATATCGTACTGGTTCACTCGCCCCATGGTCATTGCAATGTCTTGTAAGTAAACTATATAAATTTTTTGTTAGTGAACCCAAATAATTCATATCGCACCGGTTCACTCGCCCCATGGTCATTGCGATGTCTTGTTGCTACATCATCTAACAACCTCATTAGCGCTTTCGTGTACCTGTTCCTCAGAAGATAATCCTCCATTGTGTTTGATGATCTGCAGTCGTATTAGAGTTGATGGTAAGATTGGGTACACATCGTAACATGTTCAGCAATTACGTTAGCGATACACAGATAGTTAACTGGTAAGTAAATGTGTAATGGTTAAAAAAAATATCGGACTGGTTCACTCACCCCATGATTATTGCAACATCTCGTTGCTGCATCATCTGACAACCTCAGTGCCGCATTCGTGTACCTGTTCTTCAGAAGCCATTCCTCCATTCCATTGTAAGAACAGTAGGGATGTTACGATTACGGTGTTAAACGGTGAGGAACGGAGAAGTGTTCGATATATGATGGAGGTGGAAGAGAGAGATTAAGGAGTTGCTTTTGGTGGTAGAAGAGGGAGGTGGAGGAGAGAGAGAGATTACGCCACTCGGGTTGGATTTTTAAGCACGGGGAAGATGGAAGTGAAAGAGAGAGAGATTAAGGATTTGGGTCGGTTTGTTCTGCAATTCTAGTCGGAGAGAGACCGAAACATCGTCGTTGAAGAGAGGGGAAAAACAAGTGAACTAATAGGCTGTAGGGAAAAACAAGTTATATATATATATATGTGTGAGAGAAAGGTGAAAATAAAAGAGTTAGCGGCTAGACCTATAACTTAATACACTGTAGGGGTGAAACTATGATATTGAAAAAATAAACAGTGGTCATACCGTTTTCGCAAATTAAATTTGTGTTGTGTATATTGGTGCCAATTACTCAAATATTAGTGCGTCGATGCTTGTCTTTTGTACGTGTCAAGTCCTCTTCGTTTTATATATAAAATAATAAAAAAACATTACTATAATAACAACCTATATGTGAATATTGGGTATTTAGTAAAGATATCGTATTGTGTCAGGAAAAAGTTAAGTTTTTTTTTATAGATTAAGCTTTTTTGTTGTTGTATGGTTGTTGCGGTAATGGTAAGGTGATAAGATAGTATAGTCTATGAGCTATGGTGAAACCAGCAAAACAAACTTGTAAGAGAACCGAGAAGGTATTCTTTTGCTTTTTTTTGAGCATTCTTTTGCTCCGAGAACAAATACGAATGCTATATTTAGCATGCATATGATGGATATATATATGTATATATATATATATGTATATATTGTAAGAAAAAAATATATGTAAGAAAAATATAGTTTTTCTTTCCCATAAATGTGGTCTTATAGTTAGTTGTTTTCTAATGGGATAGTTATATTTTTTATGGACATTTGGAAACCAATAAAATTGGTGACCATTATAATTATAATGGATATTTGAAAACCAATAAATTTCTAATGGATTGTTAGTGGTATTTCAATGGACATTTGAAAACCAATAAATTTCTAATGGGATTGATAGTGGTATTTCAATGGACATTTGAAAACCAATAAATTTCTAATGGATTGTTGGTGTCCTCCCACTTATCACTAATGTGTTCATCTCCACTATGATGGATGGTTGAGATTGAATCAATGTATGAGGAATAAGGTCCTCTCCCCACCTATAAATAGATGTTTTGCTTCATCACAATTCATCAACAACAAGAAAAGAAAAACAACACATAAAGAGAGAGGTTTATAGGAAGGGGAGAGAAACCTTATCTCCTACCTAAAGAACTAAGAGTTCATTGTCTTTAGTTTACAAATCATTAAGGAAGCTTCACTTCTAAGGAAAGATCAAAGGAGGCTTCACTTCTACAATGAATGGAGGTATTTATTAAATTCTCTTTATGATTCTATTATGTGATTAATTTAGATGATCAAGATCTTGGGGTTCATGTTAAAAGATTGATTTAACATGTGGTATCAGAGCAATTGGTTATGAACATCTAATTAATCCATTAAGAGTAATAGATTTATGGTTTAAATAACTGAAAATTAAACCTTAAAGTTAAGCATGTTGGTAAACTTGAATCTTTGCTTAATTTTCATTTTGTACATAACTTTTGCATGTACATAAGTTGTAGAAATTTTCAGAATTCATAAAGGATTGTTCTTCTCATAAATTGTGAAGAAATTATCATTATTAAAAAAAAAAAAAAAAAAAAAAAAATTTACATAAGTTTTACAAGAAAGATATATATGTAAGAATTCTGAAAGTAAGTTATATACAAAAGAAATTTATGAGATTTTTTTTTAAAGAATAAAGCTTGGTTTTTCATAATGTGCAAAATTAAGATTTTGATATCACCAAAATGGTTTTATCATATAATGAATTGTAAAAGAAAACCAATATATTTAAGTAAATTTTGATATGTTTTATGTATTAATTAGCTACCCACAGGTAGGCTAGTGACATAATACATGATCAATAATTTATAAGAGTATTTGTATATGAGATAATTAAGTATATCCACAGATAACTTAATTAGTCTAATACATATCTCTATAAAAAGTTTCCGAAAGCATGACCTTATGATCGATTATAGTGACTACCCACAGGAGCACTGTAATCCATAGTCATATGCATTCAATAATTTAAGTTAATGTGTTGTTTAAATTAGAAGTCTAATTAAAGCTTGTTATATCTTTAAATCACAGCATCATTTCCCGCTACTTTGTCATCTATGGTTGCTACTGTTCCAATCCTCACTGGAACCAACTTCTCAGAATGGAAAGAGAAAGTTGAGTTCACATTAGGAGTACTAGATATGGATTTGGCGCTTCGTGAAGAAGAACCAAATCCCTTAAGTATAGATAGTACTGAGGAAGAAATGGCTATCCATAAAGCTTGGGAAAAAGCAAACAGATTAAGCATGATGTTTTTAAAGATGACAATAGCTAGCAATATAAAAACTTCCCTTCCAGATGCAGATAAGGCTAAAGATTATCTTGCATCTGTAGAAGAACGGTTTAAGACTGCAGACAAATCCCTTGCAGGGAAACTTATGGCAGATCTTACAACCATAAAGTATGATGGGACAAGGTCTATGCATGAACATTGCATTGAGATGACCAACCTTTCAGCCAAATTAAAGAATTTAGGAATGAAAGTGGACGATTCATTTCTTGTCCAATTTATCCTAAATTCACTACCTCCTCAGTACGGACCATTTCAGATCAATTATAATGTAATAGATGAAAAATGGACGTCTAATGAATTGGCTAATAAACTAGTCCAAGAGGAGGCTAGACTTGGCCGTAAAGGTATTAAAGTGGCCCATTATGTCCAAGAAGCTGGATCTCAAGCTGGAAAAAGGCATCATGCGAGCCATAAAAGAGCACCACCCAAAATGAATGATTCTGATCAAGTTAATATGAAGAAAAAGGCAAAGAAAGATTACAGATGCCACTTTTGTAAAAAGGTTGGACACTTTCAAAAGGATTGCCCTAAAAGAAAAGAATGGTTTGAAAAGAAAGGTAATCCTATGGGTTCCGTAAGTTTTTTCGAATCTAATCTTACTCATGTTTCTTCGAAATCTTGGTGGATTGATAGCGGTGCTAATGTACATGTAACAAATTCTGTACAGGGATTCCTTACGATCCAGAACATAAAGTCAAGTAAGAACTACTTATTGATGGGAAATCGAGACAAGGCGCCAATTGAGGCTATTGGCACCTATCGTCTCATCTTAGATAGTGGATTTTGTCTTGATTTATTTCAGACACTTTATGTTCCATCTATTTCCCGTAATTTAGTCTCTGTAAGCAAACTTGATTTGGCTGGATTTAAGTCTACCCAAGGAGATGGTTGTATTAATATATTTCTGAACTCTAATCGAATTGGTTCTGGAATATTAGTTGACGGTCTTTATATGCTAAAACTTGCTGATCAACCTTATGAAACACATCTCTCCTTGCTTAATGTATGTACACTTAAAAATAAAACATGTACTGATAGTTCGTATTTCTCGTGGCATAAAAGATTGGGACACATTTCCCATGAAAGAATCAAAAGATTGGTAAAAGATGGAGTCATTCCGAACCTTGATTTTACCAATATTAAGACGTGTATAGATTGCATTAAGGGTAAGCAAACTAAGCACACCAAGAAAGGAGCCACAAGAAGTACACAGCTTCTTGAAATCGTACATACAGATATTTGCGGACCTTTTGACGTTCCAACTTTTGGAGGTGAAAAATATTTTATTACTTTTATCGATGATTATTCACGTTATTGTTATTTATATCTGTTGCATGAGAAATCTCAATCTGTGGATGTTGTACAAATGTACATTACAGAAGTAGAGAGGCAATTAGATAGAAAAGTGAAAATCATTAGGTCAGATAGAGGTGGTGAATTTTATGGCAGGTATGATGAAACAGGACAACATCCTGGACCTTTTGCCAAACTCCTCCAAAATTTAGGAATCGTTGCGCAGTACACAACGCCTGGTTCTCCATGGCAGAATGGTGTAGCTGAAAGGCGTAATCGTACGTACATGGAAATGGTAAGATCCATGATGAGTCATGCTAACTTACCTGTATCTTTGTGGATGGATGCATTACGTACTGCAGTATATATCTTGAATCGGGTTCCAAGCAAAGCAGTTCCAAAGACACCCTTTGAACTGTGGAAAGGCTGGAAACCCAGTCTGTCACATCTCCGAGTTTGGGGATGTCCAGCTGAAGTGAGAATATACAATCCGCATGAAAAGAAATTAGATTTCAGAACGATCAGTGGTTTCTTTATAGGTTACCCTGAGAAATCTAAAGGATATAGGTTTTATTGTCCGACTCATAGTACGAGAATTGTAGAAACTGGTAATGCAAGGTTCCATGAGAATGGCGAGATTAGTGGGAGTGATAAAGTTCAAGATGTGACCATTCAGGAAATTGGGATAAATATCCCTTTACCCTTAGTTCCGAATGTTGGAAATGCTCCCATTGTTGAACCGTTAAACAATGAGGAAAATGCATTGAATGGTCACACACTCCATAATGAATGTACCGCCAATGATAATCATGAAGTACAAGAAGAACCAGCATTAAGAAGATCAACTCGTACGAGAAGATCTGCTATTTCTGATGACTACATGATTTATCAAGTAGAATCTGGAGAATGGAATATTAAAGATCCGGTTTCTTTTTCACAAGCTATGAAAGATGTTAATTCTGATAAATGGATTGATGCCAGTAAAGATGAAATAGACTCAATGGTTAAGAATGAAGTTTGGGACATCGTTCCATTGCCTGAAGGACACAAAGCAATAGGGTGTAAGTGGATCTTTAAGACCAAACTCGATTGTAATGGCAATATTGAACGATATAAAGCTAGACTTGTAGCCAAGGGGTTTAATCAGAAGGAAGGCATCGATTATAGTGAGACTTTTTCACCTGTGTCTAGAAAAGACTCTCTCAGAATTATCTTAGCATTAGTAGCTCAGTATGATCTTGAGCTACATCAAATGGATGTGAAAACTGCCTTTCTTAATGGAGACTTGCAAGAAGAAGTCTATATGCGTCAACCTGAAGGATTTATAATCGAAGGTCAGGAAAACATGGTCTGCAAACTAAAGAAATCAATATATGGACTGAAACAAGCTTCGAGGCAATGGTATCTTAAGTTTGATGAAACCATTATGAAATTCGGTTTCAAAGAAAACATTGTAGATCCATGTATATACCTCAAGATCAGTGGGAGTAAGTTCATATTTTTGGTATTGTATGTCGATGACATTCTATTAGCCAGCAGTGATCTTGGTTTATTATGTGAGACTAAGAGCTATCTCTCAAAGAACTTCGATATGAAAGATATAGGTGAGGCATCCTATGTGATAGGAATTGAAATATTCCGTGATAGATCACTCGGAATTTTGGATTGTCTCAGAAAGCATATATTGATCGAATTCTTGAGAGATTTGGCATGATGATGTGTTCTTCTAACAATGTTCCTATGCAAAAAGGTGATAAACTTAGCCTAAAACAATGTCCGCAGAATGAAATGGAACGTAATGAAATGCAAAAGTTCCTTATGCATCTCTTGTGGGAAGTTTGATGTATGCACAAGTCTGTACTCGGCCTGATATAAGCCATGCAGTCGGGATGTTGGGTAGATTCAGAGTGACCCAGGACTTGCTCATTGGAAAGCTGCGAAGAAAGTTTTAAGATATCTAAAGGGAACAAGAAACTACATGCTAACATATCGAAAATCAACACATCCACAGATAGTTGGATTTTCAGACTCAGATTTCGGTGGATGTGAAGATTCTAGGCACTGTACTCTCGGTTATGTGTACTTCCTTTGCGGAGGTGCCATATCATGGAAAAGCCAAAAGTCAGATTTGATTTATACATCCACCATGGAAGCTGAGTATGTTGCATGTTATGAGGCTTCTATCCAAGGAACTTGGTTGCGGAACTTCGTGTCAGAGTTTGGGGTTTTGAACTTCATTGACAAACCCCTAACTCTTTATTGTGACAATCAAGCCGCAATCTTCTTCTCGAAGCATGATAGGATATCTAAAGGGGCGAAACATATGGAGCTCAAATATCTATCATTAAAGCAAGATGTTAAAAGAGAAAAGTTTGCCATTGAACACATAGGCACTGAGCTAATGGTCGCAGACATATTTACGAAAGCTTTACCTCCAAAGACATTTATGAAGCATGCTGAAAGTATGGGTCTGGAGGATAGCACTTAATTATGTTGTCTGGTTATGTATTAGCCTATGTTTGACATTTATAAGAGCTCTCTTATGACTTTTACATCTTATGCATATTCTGTTTCCAATGTGTGCACACAATATGTTAGTTGGAATTATTGATAACAGAATAAGTCTTTAGAAAAAGACATAAAAGAGACCATTATGATAACTCCTACTTATGATTATGGTCTAGCTATGAAAGTAATCGATGTAGTAGTACATGGAAGGAATCATGTTGCAAAATAATGGGTGACCGCCATGACTCTCATCGATTACTAGATTAGTTAAGACACTTATGAAAGACCAAATGAAAATATAACATCATGCCGGCTTATGATTCCAATTGAAAACTGTACCAGAACTATACTAACGACCAAGTGGGAGAATGTAAGAAAAAAATATATGTAAGAAAAATATAGTTTTTCTTTCCCATAAATGTGGTCTTATAGTTAGTTGTTTTCTAATGGGATAGTTATATTTTTTATGGACATTTGGAAACCAATAAAATTGGTGACCATTATAATTATAATGGATATTTGAAAACCAATAAATTTCTAATGGGATTGTTAGTGGTATTTCAATGGACATTTGAAAACCAATAAATTTCTAATGGGATTGATAGTGGTATTTCAATGGACATTTGAAAACCAATAAATTTCTAATGGATTGTTGGTGTCCTCCCACTTATCACTAATGTGTTCATCTCCACTATGATGGATGGTTGAGATTGAATCAATGTATGAGGAATAAGGTCCTCTCCCCACCTATAAATAGATGTTTTGCTTCATCACAATTCATCAACAACAAGAAAAGAAAAACAACACATAAAGAGAGAGGTTTATAGGAAGGGGAGAGAAACCTTATCTCCTACCTAAAGAACTAAGAGTTCATTGTCTTTAGTTTACAAATCATTAAGGAAGCTTCACTTCTAAGGAAAGATCAAAGGAGGCTTCACTTCTACAATGAATGGAGGTATTTATTAAATTCTCTTTATGATTCTATTATGTGATTAATTTAGATGATCAAGATCTTGGGGTTCATGTTAAAAGATTGATTTAACATATATATAACCAATAATTGATATTTTACTCGCTCTTCATGAGTCTTTTGTTTAAGTACATGATGAGCTTGGGTTTCAAGTTTCAACAGTACCATTTGTGTAACAACAATTCGAACGTTAAGAAAACTAGAATCATCGTAAGTTCGAAAATTATATATTGTTATTCTAAAATTTGTAAATTACTTTTATGGTTAGGATTACGTGTATTGAGAATGAATTATAACTACTATATATCACTTCCTGAAAAAGTATTTTATAAAGTTAAATTTGTTGTAAAAAATAGAGATAAAATAATTTTGCTGTGAACTCTAAAATAATTAAAACAACAAAAGAGAAATAGAAACAACTGAAAACTTGTTTCTTTGGTTTTAGAGTTAAGTGTTTCTTTCGCACAACTTTGAATAGAAAAAGCTATATGCAAATCTCTCTATTTAAGAAGTTTTCAGGAATTTGACGAAACATATTTTTTAGATGCTTCAGGCATTCTTGATCTTTTACAAATCTTAAATCATTTAGGAATTTTTATATACATGTCATTATTAGGTAATCTATATAGATATGCAGTCGCCTGATTAACCTCACTGAACGTATATCTTTTTGAGGAACCAAAATGCATCAGGGGAACTTTTGAAATCGTCAATAGTGTGGTATTGGACAATCATTTAACTTATGTGGGCGAACGGTGTTCACGGTAGTAAAATGAATGCTTTTGAGCAAGAAAAATCAGTGGTCATGGTGTGATTATAGTTCTATGCTCGTATTGATGATAGTATTAAATTATTTAGACTCTAACTTATGTTTTTTTAATGAGTAAGGTAGTTATATTCTGCTTTTGAGTTTTTAATTTTTCAATCATAATCTGATTTATGAGTTGCGTTGACATTGGTTTGTTCATATGAGTTTTATTGATTTTTCAGAAAAATATATATATATTTTTAATGTATGTAAATATTTATTTTTCTGTTTTTATTTTCTTCTGGTTAAATTTTTATTATTTAGATATAATATATAATGTTCTATCTATTTATATTAGAATTATGTCTATTTTTATTACTTTTATTATTTAAATACTTAAAATAATATTTCTTATTCAAATATTTACTTTATATATTTTTTAGAAAAGAGTTGTAACTTCTTTTTATGTTAATATATTTTAAAATTAAATTAAAAAAACTTTCTATATATGACAAAGTGTGTGATGGATTGAATGATAGATATCACGAGTATATTAATTATTAATTTGAAAAAACTAAATTTTATAAGATAAAGCTAATTAATCCTAATCAGAAAATATACAAATACGTGGGATTATTTTGTCGTCACCCGGAAAATAACTCTGGGAGTTGCACCTGTGATGAGGGCATTGTTGGGAAGCAAAGCTGCGATGGATAAACTTGCTATTTTGGGTTTCTCTTTTGTCGTCTTCTCTATCTAAGTAATTAAAATTCTAATTAGCATTATAGTATCTGCAGTTTTAGGATTCATTATAGAAAATGGAGACCGCAAAGGAGTTGAGGAAGACACGTCACGAGTTTTCGGGGAAAGACGTGGCGAGTTTGACTCGGAGGAGCCATTGTGATATTTTTCAGTTATGCTTGGCTAATTACAGCTGTATGATCTATTCCTTTGCGGCTCCTTTTCTTCCTTTCCAACATATCTACTCAAACTATACAAGTTATTTCATTTACTAACAAACAATAACAAGTAAAATAATATATTTATAGGGTGCAAACGAATGCTACATTTTTCAAGTTTATTTTAAATGTTTTTTTTTTTTAGAAAAACATAGCAAACAAGTCTCATCATTTATGGATCATGAGAAAGTCATCATTCAAAATATATATATCTATATCCAGTCTTTCACTACGTACTAACCGACTATCATTTTATGTATCATTTTCCAAATATAGTCACGTGAAGTTATAGGATAAGAAATGTATATCATATATATCAATATATGCATATCAAAATAATTTTCATTTTTTAAAACATATAACCACACATAAAATGTTTTGTACTGTAAGATGTTAATTAATGAAATGATAATAGATGTCTGCATTGAAAACTATGTTCCATTCGAAACTTGTTAGAATATTTTTATCAGTGTAAATTTTCAATCAATTACAACTTAATATTTAAACTACATATTATTTTGATGAAATTCAATTTATTAACTAAATTTTAATATTTTAAAAAACTTGAATCATTAATATACGAATACATGTTATTGTTTATTAAGAAGTTCTAATGAGTTTCTTAACTCTCTCACTTCTAACTTTTTTTATTTCCATTTTTTAATTGTTAAAAATTCTATTATCTATCAGTGAAGGTGCTTTTATATTGCCCACCACTCCATGGGATGAGATCAAACCCGACATACAGACATATAAAGGGAGTGCCAAAGGTGCATTTGCATTGGAATCCATATCTTTTTTACAAATTTCTTTACTAGTTACGGTCCTGTTCATTTTGAAAAATTACGGTCCTGTTCAATAGGTGGGCTAGTGGTAGGAAGGATTTCGGGTTGAGGGTGCAATTCCCAATACTCTCGGGTTCGAATCCCCACGGCTGCAAACACCTTAAGTGGCCACCGCAGCAATTTAACATGGGCAATGCGGCCTCCAGGATCCACGCTTGCCGCCTTCGGAACGCACGACGTGGGCTAGTCTGACCCATTTGGGCTGGGATACCTGGATCATCAAAAAAAAAAAAACAAACAAAATTAATTGTCCATATGTACGATGACCCGACTACGAGCCGAATTAAACCTGAACGGAAAATATGTAAAATACAAAAAATGATTAAAATATATATATGAAGGCCCTTTAAAAAATAGTTAATATATATATATATATATATTATTTAAAACAGTTTTGAATCAAAGAGAATGACCGAAGCATTCGAACTCTGTTAAACGACCGAACCGGAGTACACCTGATCCCATTGTGACCAGGTCTAGAGGCTTCGTTTCGACCATTCCTTCGGCTAGAGGGAACACACTGCCCAATCTAAATCACAGTAAGCCAAGAACGTCAAATTAGAGTCGGAGCAGAACATGATACCTTGACCAGCAGTGAATTTTAAGATGACAAACCATACGACCTTATGCCAAGACACATGGTTTCATATTTACTTTTATGATTATCAATATTTGTTTTTGTGACAATTTTTGTTTTCATTTTGTGTTGAATTCCGTTGCATCCTGTCGTAAATTATAAACAAAAGTTATAATTATTCTGTTCCCATAAAACCTTGTCTCGAAATCTGGTTTGTCCATCACTATAATCATTGCATGGGGATGGGGTGGAGATGCCTAACAGAGAGGCTTATAATCCGACGGTTCTTATTACTTGTTCGACACTCCACGTACGACATTGGGGTTTAAAGCCGTCCGATTCCATCTCACACCAATATGTACCTCATATTTATAAATTATAACCAGTTCTTTGCAACTTAGCTGTCGTATAGGATTTCACGTGGCATTTATTTGCATAAGTGAGGCTACTTATCTCTCTTTCTTTCTCTGAGTTTTAATGGAAGGTAACTAAAACATGGAACCCACAAAACTCAAGTTACACCACCGTAGATCACTTCCAACAAAAGATCGAGATCTAACGGCTGTCACAAGAAAAATGGTTTACTTTCCTTTATTAGTGTAATATAATGTAAATACGTATGTTGTGTGGGTAAGGAAAACACAGACGAGCACATCCACTAGTGAGTGAGTACTCTCTGGAACTAAGTTTTGGTAATCTTTACATCATGCACTACCATCTGATTCTCGCTCTCCTTTTATTCATTTTATTTTAGTCCCCCATTAAGAATATATCGAACCATTTGTGAAAGGAAAGGCACACATTCTACTTTCTATGTATGTTACACTTCACTTTGAAGCTTCTGTCTTTTTATAGCAGTCTTACAAAAAAACTCTGATGCATTTTGCTCTACAAGACTTGCTTTTTTTTTCCTTCTTTTGTTTCACTTTTTGATTATATGATTACATCTGATCATGTGCACAAGGAGTGAGTGAATATACATATTCACAAAAAAATCACAAAAACACTAAAACTCTTTGTGTCAGAGCTCTCCATCTGAGACCTTCTTCTTGTTCCTAAAAGAATAAGCTCCTGAGAAAAGCTTTCCTATAAAACCAAAGCCTCTTGGATAAGCCTTCTCCGACAAAACTCCTACATAGTCGTGATTCACCCTGTTAACCGGAGAGGCAAAAGGAAGGAAGAAGAGAAAAGAAGAAAGTTTATTATTGGATGTGATGGAAACTGGAGAAATTAACAACAACAAGAAAGAAAGAAAGAAAGAAAGAAAGGCGAGAAAAAGGGTTCACTACTTGGGAAGCTTGTCACAGTCTGAAGGACTCCATCCAACCCTCTGCTTCTCATTGTCGTAGATCACCATTATCCCTTGGAAGGATATGTCTATCACACACACAGCCATAAGATATTGTTGTCAAGTGATGAACATAAACAGACCAAGAAGATATCTACTTACTTACCTCCAATGATTTTGTAGTTATCGAGCCCGATTTCACTTCCGTTTAGAATCCCCAAACATACGTTTCCTTTTTCCTGAAAACCCAAAAAGAATAATCAGACTTTCAATCTCAGCCATATATATTCATTGAGATACAGGTCATTTCTATATATACGTGACTCACAGTGATAATGAGATATGATTCAGGTGGAATCTGAAACAGCTGACCCTTCTTTTGACTCCCAAATCGTAAAGTGATTGTTTTGAAGTATTTCTTGACATCATGAACTGATTTCAAAGGTTTCTTGTCTTTCCAACACACCGGTAAGCTTTTATCATCTTTTGAGTCCAAAGGCTTCCTCTTCAAGTCTTTTCTTATCTACGAGAGATACGTGCACACCAAATTAGTCATAAAGACGTGGTTAATTAAACAACAACAGGTGACACTTAATTTTCTTTTCTTTCAGAGAAGAAATCGTCTCTTACAAGATCGAGAATCGCTTTGTATGCTTGGGCATTGAAGTAAGTGTACGAGCTTCCACTATCGAAAATGAAGTTAATGCCTTTGACACCTGTGGTCTTGTCGTTAAAGAGAAGCACTGCTGGTCCAGTCATGTAGTTGTTGAAAGTTAAACTTGATTTTGGGCCAAGTTTAATTATTGGGTTAAACGCAATATTGATCCAATTTCTAGAAGTTCTTCCACCTCCTTAAACAAAAAAAATCTAGATATTCATATGGAATTATCTAGATAATTAAGAATAAAATAATATATATATTATGGTAAAATTTTCTAGATTTATGATTAAAATATGTAAGATATTTTGTAATGTGGAGGCTATAAATACCTCCACCCCCTCCTCATTTGTAACCAAGTTAAGTTAATAAGTTTTGAGTTGTTCTAAGTGATCTAAGAAATAAAAAGCTTTGTTCTTCATAATTCTCTTTTGTCTCCTAAATTCTTAAACACTTTCTCCATCATTTTCTTTTCTAAACCTTTTGGTTCCAACAAAGTGGTATGAGAGCTAGTTATTTCTCTTAAAGATGTCAAACAATGGTGTTCCCTTCCAAGTCCCAATGCTCACAAAGAGCAACTATGACAATTGGAGTTTAAGGATGATGGCTATCCTAGGAGCACATGATGTGTGGGAGATAGTCGAGAAAGGCTTCATTGAACCGGAGAATGATGGTGGGTTATCTCAAACTCAAAGGGATGATTTGAGAGACTCAAGGAAGAGAGACAAGAAGGCTCTCTGTCTAATCTATCAAGGATTAGATGAAGACACATTCGAAAAGGTCGCAGGTGCAAAGTCGGCCAAAGAAGCATGGGAGAAGCTTCAAACTTCTTACAAAGGAGCTGAACAAGTTAAGAAGGTACGTCTTCAAACTTTAAGAGGATAATTTGAAGCCTTGCATACACTACAAGAAAATTGAGTATTGATAGCAGTTACAGATAGCGTTTTGGGTATTTATGCTATGATTGACTAAACCGCATATTTTAGATAGCGTTTGTTTTTTTGTAAACGCTATCAATGTGTTAAAGGGGAAAAATGAAATTCACGCGGACAAATTTATAATATTTGGGCGCCGTGAATTTTCACTAAAGCGCTATGAAAAGCGTTTAAGCGGGGACTAAAAAATTTAAGGCCCGCGTTACTTAGAGCATGATCAAAGGAGAACTTCATAAGAGATTCTTAACTAATATTTAATTGATTAACTTAGGTTAAGAAACTTAGTTAAGAAACTTTGATTTTTTGTCCTACAATGATAGAACAAACGAGGCTCTTGATAAAAATCTTGTTTATTGGTAAAGCATATATTTCGTTTCCTGTTTCTTTCGGATTTTTAAGAAAAAAAAACAATCACAATTTAAGATCAAAAACTAATTATATCTTCCATTGTTGCATTCGTCTCCATTCATATCATTGATTCACCAAACACCTAACATTAACTCGACTTTGTCCTCATGTGTAACTAACGATCGATGCAATGCAAGGAAGAAGTTAGCAAGGTCCAACATAGAAGAAAAAAGACCTTGTGGCTGGGAAAAAGCTGCTTAAGATGATTATACACGTTCTTCACATCCTTTGCCAGTCTCCGTCACCAAATCCACCTAAACAAATGCAAATTCAGTAGCTACGGAAACATGCTAACTTGTTTTTAAGGAAACCGATATTAACAGCCTTGGATGAGTAAAATTAATAGTCGAAGTGAACAAGAAGCAATACCCAAATGATAACAGAGGGCAGAAGGAAGTAAAACAAAAACCCAGACTTTGTGTTCAACATGTTCGGTCTCGTAAAACCCTTTACGAATGACCTGTAGGAAATTTTCAGGCAATTAATTATCTACAAATCGAAATCGATCATCGGAAAATCAATTATCTTGGTCAGCCTTGATTGTTCGAGCTTGTTCGGAGATGAGAGAGGCTGTAGAGAAAGTGCCTTCGATCTGTCCTCGCTCCCTCCGATCTCTCTTCCTCTCCCCTCGGAGAATCGAACATGCAGATCGAAAATTCCAAGCCTTTCTTTACAGAATCTCTTCATCTCCTTCGTTGTGAGAGAGATGGAACATAGGAGAGAGGAGAGTGATACACATCTTGATGACACGTGTATGTCAAGAGTCGGATCTAAAAATGCTTATTTAAGAAACGTTTCTACCCTGAATATCATTTTTTTCATTTAATTTAATACTAAGAACCATATTAAGAACCCAGTTAAAACCTGGGTTGATCATGCTCTAGAAAAAAAATAGAAGAGTGTTTTAAGAACAAAAAAAATATTTTTTTCGTCTTTCATTTGTTCTTTGATCTCACTTTTAGATCTAGGGTTCCAAACTGGTCACCTAAGGCAGAGACTAAGACCGAAACTAAGAACAGGCGAAGAAGATAGAGGAGGAAGATTTGCCATCGGGAGGAAGATTTGTCATCGCGAGGAAGAAGCAATTTCCGACGCCAACTCCACCGGTAAATTCTCTCCAAACTAGCCTTAAACCAGATCTGAGTCGGAGCCTTAGATCTGGGTTTTTGATTTTTAACTATGGATTTGATAATTTCGGTTTGTGTTGAAGGATGAAGAGGAGGATTCGATCTCTTCCCAATGGACTGAGTAAGTCTCACCCTCTTTCCTTCACCGTCTTCTTCCCTGTATTCGAAATTTGATGGGTTTCTCACTCCCCTTTTACTCAGTCACCATCTCTGCTTGTTTTAGGGTTTCCTTATCCTGAGCGGCGACGAGTATAAGTTTTGCCGCTGATTGCATCTTCCTGAGAGAGATAGAGAGAGAGAGAGAGAGAGAGAGAGAGAGATGTGAGATTCAAACGGAGGCGAAGAAACCTTGCTCTGATTTTCCGTTTACTGTATTTCAACGTTTGAATTTATCTCAGCAGGTTCATAGTATTTAGTCTTTGACATAAGAGATAACTTTCCTATTCAGGAAATCTGAGAAACAACTTCAGAGGCTTTCTGCAGCTGGACCTTCTGAATGGTGGAGATGTAGAGATGAATCTGAACGGAAGCAGCTCTAGAGCAGACGATGATGACTTTGATGCAATGGTACGACTCCTTTATCACAAATATATGACCATTGTTTCTCTTATGTACTTATGTAATAATGCAATATGTATATTTTGGTTTGAGTTATTTAGTGAGCATTAGATGAGCAAGATAAAAAAGAGCGAGGAAATATCAGTAGAAAGGGAGAAAGAAATTCAACAAGTTAGTGTTTGCAACTCTTAATAATACTCTTCATTGTTGCTTTTTTCAAATATAATCATTAATCTTGTAATGTATCAGGTTGTTGAATCCGTACACGAGCTTGCTCAGATCACGAAGGGTCTTCAAAGATGGTCCATCTTCTTATAGAAGAAGGCAAACCGCAACACACTTGAAGGTGAAACATGTGTCAATTTGTGTCAATCTGAAGTGGAATCTGATGTGAGTTTAATTTGTGTCAAACCGTTGTCATAAACTACGGTTTCAAACATAGAAGTGTGTGACAGTTCATTGATTTTCATTAGCTTTTTTTTTGCTTGTGCTAGTTCATTGATTTACTTATCTTTTGATTAGAAAACTCTACTTTAATCTACCGAATTGTTATTCTTGTTCTGTAACTTTAACAATTTTGTAATATATTTGTCTTTAATTTAATTGTTTTTAAATTTAATATTTCCAGAAAATTAGCTAAAAGAACCAAAATCTAAGAATGAACGAGCAAAATATATAATATAAAATAACTAATTCATAATACTGAATAAATGCTATTGTAGATGAATCTATAATACTGAATAAATGCTATTGTAGATGAATCTATTGCAGACAATAAAATGCTATCTTATAAATACATATCATAGCATTTACAAAAAACGTTATCTAAAGTGCTAGACTTTTTATCGCGGGCGATGACATAGCGTTTACTTAAGCGCTATCGTATCATTAGATAGCGTTTTTCAGATGCTATTAATACGCGTTTTTCTTGTAGTGATATGAAGGAAGGTGAAGTCATCTCTGATTACTTCTCAAGAGTTTTAACGGTTACTAATAACCTAAAAAGAAACGGTGAGAAGTTAGATGAAGTGAGAATCATGGAGAAAGTTCTTAGATAGTTGGATTCAAAATTTGAGCATATTATCACGGTGATTGAAGAGACAAAAGACTTGGAGACTATGACGATGGAGCAACTTCTTGGATCACTGCAAGCATATGAAGAAAAGAAGAAGAAAAAGGAAGACATCACAGAGCAAGTACTCAAGATGCGGATTGATACTAAAGAAGAATCTGGCAGAAGTTATCAAAGACGTGGTGGTGGTCAAGCCCAAGGAAGAGGTCGTGGTTATGTACATGGACGTGGTTGGAGATCCAATGAAGACCATACAAACCAAAGAGGAGAAAGCTCATCAAGAGGCCGTGGAAGAGGAAGCCCAAAAGCAAGGTATGATAAGTCAAGTGTTAAATGTTACAACTGTGAAAGTTTGGACATTATGCTTCCGAATGCAAAGCTCCGAACAACAATAGAGTTGAAGAGAAGTCCAACTATGTTGAAGAAAGGAGCAAAGAAGATGATATGTTATTGATGGCTTACAAGAAGGATGAACCAGAGGAGATTCACAAATGGTACCTCGATAGTGGTGCAAGCAATCACATGTGCGGGAAAAGAAGCATGTTTGTGGAGCTTAATGAATCAGTGAAAGGAAACGTGGCTTTAGGAGATGAATCGAATATGGAGGTGAAAGGTAAAGGAAATATTCTCATTCGATTGAAGAATGGAGATCATCAATTCATTTCCAATGTTTACTATATTCCAAACATGAAGACCAACATCTTGAGCCTAGGACAACTCTTAGAGAAAGGTTATGATATTCGTTTAAAGGATAACAACCTTTCTATAAGAGATCATGAAGACAATCTCATCACCAAGGTGCCGATGACAAGGAATCGAATGTTTGTCCTAAACATTCAAAATGACATCGCACAATGCCTCAAGATGTGCTACAAAGATGAGTCTTGGATTTGGCATCTTCGATTTGGGCATCTCAATTTTGGAGGATTAGAGCAACTTTCCAAGAAGGAAATGGTGAGAGGATTGCCTTGCATCAATCATCCAAATCAAGTCTGGGAAGGGTGCTTACTTGGAAAGCAATTCAAAATGAGCTTTCCAAAGGAGTCAGAGACAAGAGCACGAAAGCCATTGGAACTCATACATACAGATGTATGTGGCCCGATCAAACCAAGTTCACTCGGTAAGAGTAACTACTTCCTTCTCTTTATTGATGATTTCTCAAGAAAGACATGGGTTTACTTTTTGAAAGAAAAATCAGAAGTATTTGAAAACTTCAAAAAGTTCAAAGCCCATGTTGAGAAGGAAAGTGGCCTTATGATCAAAACCATGAGATCTGATCGTGGAGGAGAGTTCATGTCCAAAGAGTTTCTGAAGTATTGTGAAGATAATGGAATTAGAAGACAATTGACGGTGCCTAGATCCCCTCAACAAAATGGAGTAGCGGAAAGGAAGAATAGGACTATCCTTGAGATGGCAAGAAGCATGCTCAAAAGTAAGAAGCTACCAAAGGAGTTTTGGGCAGAAGCAGTTGCGTGCGCTGTTTATCTATCAAACCGATCTCCAACAAGAAGCGTTTTGGGAAAGACACCACAAGAAGCATGGAGTGGAAGGAAGCCTGGGGTCTCACATCTAAGAGTATTTGGAAGTCTTGCTCATGCTCATGTTCCAGAAGAGAAACGGAGCAAGCTAGATGATAAAAGTGAGAAGTACATCTTCATTGGGTATGACGCTAACTCCAAAGGCTACAAGCTCTACAATCCTGAAACAAAGAAGACAATCATCAGTCGGAATGTCATCTTTGATGAAGAAGGAGAATGGGATTGGAGATCAATTGAAAAAGACTACAACTTCTTTCCACATATTGAAGAAGATGAGCAACCAAGAGAGGATCCACCAGTTACCCCACCAACTTCACCAACACCAAGTTCTCAAGGAGATGAGAGCTCAAGTGAAAGGACTCCACGTTTTAGAAGTTTTCTAGATATTTATGAGGTAACTGAAAATCAAGATAATCTCACTTTATTTTGTCTATTTGCGGATTGCGAGCCCATGAATTTCCAAGAAGCTATTGAAAAGAAGACGTGGAAAGATGCAATGGATGAAGAAATCAAAGCGATACAGAAGAATGGGACATGGGAGTTAGCTTCACTTCCAAATGGGCATAAAGCAATTGGTGTAAAGTGGGTGTACAAAGCAAAGAAGAACTCTAAAGGACAAGTTGAAAGATACAAGGCAAGATTGGTGGCAAAAGGATATAGTCAAAGAGTCGGAATCGACTATGACGAGGTATTCGCTCCCGTTGCTCGTTTATAAACTGTTAGACTAATAATTTCATTGGCAGCCCAAAAGAGTTGGAGGATACATCAAATGGATGTCAAATCAGCCTTCTTGAATGGAGAACTTGAAGAGGAAGTTTACATTGAACAACCACAAGGCTACATAGTCAATGGAGAAGAAGACAAAGTCTTAAGGTTGAAGAAGGCACTTTATGGGCTAAAACAAGCACCAAGAGCATGGAACACTCGGATTGATAAGTATTTCAAGAAGAAAAACTTCATCAAGTGTCCATATGAGCATGCACTCTATATCAAAACACAAGACAATGATATACTGATTGCATGCTTGTATGTAGATGACTTGATATTTACAGGCAACAATCCAAGTATGTTTGAAGATTTCAAGATGGAGATGACGAAGGAGTTCGAGATGACCGATATTGGATTGATGTCCTACTACCTTGGAATTGAAGTGAGGCAAGAAGAAAATGGAATCTTCATTACTCAAGAAGGATATGCTAAGGAGGTGCTTAAGAAGTTTAAGATGGATGATTCAAATCCAGTTTGCACGCCAATGGAATGTGGAGCCAAGCTGTCAAAGCATGAAGAAGGAGAGAGTGTGGATTCAACACTTTTTAAGAGCTTGGTTGGAAGCCTACATTATCTAACTTGCACAAGACCAGACATCCTATATGCAGTTGGAGTTGTGAGCCGATACATGGAGCATCCAACAACAACTCACTTCAAGGCAGCCAAGAGGATCCTTCGCTATATCAAAGGTACCATAAATTTTGGCTTGTATTACTCTGTTTCTGATGATTACAAGCTTGTTGGATATAGCGATAGCGATTGGGGAGGAGACGTAGATGACCGGAAAAGTACAAGTGGATTTGTGTTTTTCATTGGAGAAACCGCTTTCACATGGATGTCAAAGAAGCAGCCAATTGTCACACTTTCTACTTGTGAAGCGGAGTATGTAGCGGCTACTTCATGTGTGTGTCATGCTATCTGGTTAAGGAATCTGGTGAAAGAGTTGAGCTTGCCACAAGAAGAGCCAACAAGAATCTTTGTGGACAACAAGTCAGCAATAGCATTGGCAAAGAATCCTGTCTTCCATGATCGAAGTAAGCACATTGACACTCGCTATCATTACATTAGAGAGTGTGTTACTAAGTTGGAAGTGCAATTGGAGTATGTGAAGACAAACGATCAAGTAGCCGATATCTTCACCAAGCCACTGAAGCGCGAAGACTTTATCAAGATGAGGAGTTTGCTTGGAGTGAAAAAAAAAATCAAGTTTAAGAGGGGGTGTTGAAAGTTAAACTTGATTTTGGGTCAAGTTTAATTATTGGGTTAAACCCAATATTGATCCAATTTCTAGAAGTTCTTCCACCTCCTTAAACAAAAAAAATCTAGATATTCATATGGAATTATCTAGATAATTAATAATAAAATAATATAGATATTATGGTAGAATTTTCTAGATTTATGATTAAAATATGTAAGATATTTTGTAATGTGGAGGCTATAAATACCTCCACCCCCTCTTCATTTGTAACCAAGTTAAGTTAAAAAGTTTTGAGTTGTTCTAAGTGATCTAAGAAATAAAAAGCTTTGTTCTTCATAATTCTCTTTTGTCTCCTAAATTCTTAAACACTTTCTCCATCATTTTCTTTTCTAAACCTTTTGGTTCCAACAGTAGTTTTTACCAAAGAACACAGAAGAGTCGCACCATGAGTTTCAACTTAGGAACTGTAGAAGTTAAGTGACAAAAAAAAAAAGATGATGCTCACCTAAGTGAATTAAGAGCCAATGAAGTCCATGTAACACCAGAAGAAGGAACATACTCATCTCCTATGGAGAGAAAGCCTTTACCATTATGACTTAAGCAATGCACAATCACATTCTTAGTTACCCCCAAGGAACTAAGCTGTGATGAGATGCTTACTTTCCCTCTGCCGAGGCCAAGGATTCCTGCTGTTGGAGGAGGAGGTTGCGGACCAGGGTGCTGCTGATCATACCCACATCTGAAATAAGAAAGTCATTCAAGGATCAGATAACAAGCATGATCGCCAACTTTTACAGTTTATGAACTCAAATGTGGGAAAAAAATGAACCCAAATGTCAAATGGGGATGAATAGTGGAGCTATTTTCGAGTCTCAGAGGGAAGTTATCAGTAACGAGAGCACCAAGAGACGATGCTTGGTCTGAATACCCAATTTCATAGTCACACTGATCCTCAGGGTTAACACAAGGACTGCTCTTGGGAAGGTCGAGGCCAGTACACAAGAGGTGTGAGCAAGGCAAAGAGTTGTGATTGGGCGTGTACTGACCATCAAGGGGCTGCAAAGAAACAGAGAAATAATAAAAAAAGAGACCTTTTTGCTTATCATGTCACACACTAGAAGCAAATCAAAGTTATTACCTTTGTGCAACCTGTGCAGGGTGCTTCACATTGAACCCAAGTGAGATCACTGCCAGTGTCAATGTCCAAGTCCAAGAGTTTAGGTGGGTTCCCTATGTTAAGCAACACATAAAAGTACCTGAAAACACAAAACCATAGGAAAGAAAAATTCTGCTTTTGGAGCTGCTATGATACGATGTTGCTCTTATCGAAACGGTGTGTATTGATAATGTGTGCGTCTCTATTGTGTAGATGATTCAACAGGGGGAGTCATTAACGCAGTCTCTTTACGCAATAGCTTTCTCAGAGCAAAGACTTCCATCAGGATACTATTCTCTCGCCAAGAGCATGCCTAGATTCTCAGACACAATTCCCCTCGAGCGATGGATTTGTTCAAGCTGAGGTACTTGTTATTAGTTAATGTTAGATTCTGGAAATGTATTGTAAAACTCGACTTGATGAATCATTTTCTATGTTTTGGTTAATTTTCAGACACCCGGATTCTGCGAAAATGATCTGCAAATTAAGCATTGTTCATATGGGTTTTGGAGATATCCAGCAACAGAGCAACAACTGTAAGAAATGATCAGAATTTAGAACCAGAGTAACTTTGCGACTATAAATGATTAGAATAAGTCTCTCATGCATGTAATCTCTTTATCTTTGATGTTTTCAGGTTCTGAGCCAACACTAGAGATGAAGCTTGAGCCATAAAAGCTCTGATTAAGAAAGGTGTTTATTAATGTATCTCTCTGTACATACGGAAACCAAGTAGTGATGGGTACGGAGTGAAACATGTGGGAACTAATGTTTACTATCGTTTCTTATTTGCTTGTGCATCTGTTAATTTCTTCTCAGCCCAAAAAAACAAACAAAAAAATCTTCATATTATGTAAAAAAATGACAAGAGATCTTTTCTGGACCATCTCTGTATTATTTACAACTGTTATGTATTATTATTGCTCAACTTGTAAGAAACAGGAATAAGTTTGTTCACCTATTATATCATTTTTTTCACAATAATAATAAGTATGATTTAGTTAACTTAAACAAACCATAACCGAAAGAAAAATAGTTAACTTAAACAAAGCATAAACATAGTAAATTGCCAAAGTTGGACCCCATGGGACATATGCACGCACTCTTCTTCTACTTGGCCTTACCTCTTCTTGTTTGCCTCGTTCAAGAGTTGGTTTCCAGTTCTCTTCCTGCTAGCCTCCAGCTCCTCTTTGTGTTCTTCACTCATGAAATCGCCACCGCTCTTGCAATTCTCTTCTTGAGCCTCTTTCTCAGCCAGCTCCATCTTCTCTTTATGGTAATTACTGTCGTAATGGATGTCCATGTTATCCTCGTCGTAGCCAGCATAGTTGCAAACTTTGCAAAAATGGACACGGTTACCCTTGCCATCAGTTTGCCAAGATGACCAAAACGTCTGCACACACACGTACATCCACATATGATGGTTGACAATTTACAAAATGTAACGATACAAAAAGCTGAGGATGATGCTGCTGCTTTTACCTTGTCTTTGTGTCCATTACTCTGGAGATGTTTGATGAAATCATCACTGTTTTGTTCATGACTCTTGAGATTTTTGATGAAACCATCACTGTAAGAACCGCAAAGGTAGCAAACGCAACTAGCTACGTCCGACGGGTTATTTGTCTCATCCACAGGATTGTTATCCAATACAGCATCCCGTACATGAAGAACAGTACCTTTCCACCCGAGACCGGAAGGCGTAAACCACCAATACCTACCGGATATCAGCATTACTGTATCCGAAACTGGAGTTTCAGTTTCATTTGACCACTTACGCAGAAACATTCTGATGTCGTGTATACCTGGAAAATTACGATGAGACTCCAAACACTTTTTGACTAAATCAAAAAATAAAAAAATCCAAGAGGATTTACCGCGGGGGGCGTGTGCAAGATTGATTCCAGAGCGAGCGAGGTCATGCAGGATCTCAGGAGAGATATAATCTAGGTTGCCAAAGCAAGTGACAACGACTCCAAAAGGAGTCTGAATGTGCTTCTTCACCTCCGATTCTATTCTCAGACGGACACTGCGATTCGGAATCGGACAGGTGTTGATGTCCCAAAACACTCCCACCTTCGCTTTTGCCATATCATCTACGAAAAATCAATCAGAAAACAACCATTACTTATTTAATCTATAACGGAAATCAGAAAAAAGCGTTCCAAGTAATGGTATAATCTACCTTTTGACATATCGAATCTGCAACGAATTTGATCGCTTTAGGGTTTCCTGCAATATATCGATCAGCCGCAACTTTGATCTGGGAGAGAGGAGAACTTGCGTCTCACGGTTTCAGGTTTCCTTCAACTTTGATAATATATATGGGCCTATCATGGGCTATATAAACTTATGGGCTAAACTTCTTCTGATTCTTTCTAATAATATTGCTTTTGCTAGTTGCCCTATGCCTCAATATCTAAGGGGTTGATTGGTCACCCGCTGTCATCCGCAAACGCGAACGTAGCAGATAATAGCGGTTGGCGGCAGATAATGTGTATCCTTTGCCCTTTGGTATACACATTATAAATAAGGTTACAATTATTATTATATATACTTTGGTATATAATTGGTTACAAAGAATTTAAATTACGAAAATTAAGCTAACAGATACAAGAAAAAGAGGGGGAAAAAATGTTTTGGTGGCTCAAGGCTCAAGAGAGAATTTCTTGGATCAAACTAGACAAGATAAGTTTCTCTAAGTCAACTACTGCTTGATGAGTTTCATATATCTGAAACTCACTTCTCCAACCCAAATCCCAAACTCCACTTGTCATCTCTGTCTTCTTACTCTTTAAATCCTTCTCCAACACCAAGTGAATGCTCTCTTTAACAAAGCTGCTCTGTCCTAAAAACGTCTCACTGTAACTTCTCAGGGACTCAAACCCATCACAGACTTCAGTTAACAGCTCATCAATGTGTACAGAGCTTCTTAGGAGACACGTCGGTTCTGTAATGAGAAGAAGGCTTCTGCGTTTGGCTACTTCTTTGGCAAAGTCTAGTGCAAGTCTTTGGTCTGAGATAACAATGTCGTCTCTACTTTGAAAGGTTGATTGTTGGCTTCTTTTAGTGTTGGTGTTGAAGTCGAAGAGTTTCTCTGCGTAGCTGATGAAATCTGAGGAGTTGGATAGGAATGATCTAAGAGAGGTTTGGGAGGTTTCTTGCTCATTCGGGGCAGCACAAGAAGTAACTTCTCCGCTGTCGCAATGGCCTTTACAAGAACAAAAGTAACAGAGTTTATATATATGAGTAGATGCTTAAAAGAAACAAAACTTTGAAAACATCCTGAGAGTTAAGAACTTTGTGTAGTACTACTAACCTTGAATGTGAAGCTCTGAAGAAGTGGTTTCCTCTGCAGAAAGTTGGTTTATTGATCCACGTGTGTCCTGTGAAGAACTTGAATTATTCTCTGAAGCGATGTCATTGTCTCGTTGATGGAGTTTCTTCTTCGCCTAGATGAGAAACAGAGTTAATGGAAGTATGTAAATTTAGAAACGAAAAGTTATGCAATGAGGCAGTGACAAATGATTGCTTACATTTCGTCTACTAGCCTCACCGGACTTCTTTAACCGACTATTACTTTTCTGCTCATCACTACTAGAGCTTGAGGTCAACCTCGAACGTCGACTCTTATCTCTTGACATGTCTGAAGAAGTATCTGCTTTCTTGTGAGTCGCAGGACTATTCGGTGGCTTAAGAGCTCGGTCATGAGGTCTATATCCATCTTTACCTTCTTCACCAATAGTCTCCTTTTTGAAATAAAGCTTTTTGTTGGTTTCCATCGGTTTTCGTTCTCTTGTTACAGCTTTGGCACTGCTCGGTAACAATAGCTTGATCACCTTACCTTCATTCTCCTCTACTTTCCGCACGAGTTCTTTCGGTTCTCTGTCTTTCTTAGTCAGACTCGATGGTAGTTTCATTTTGTTGCTGCTTGTTTTACTCGCTCCCTTGGCTTGATGATCTTTTCTCTGGTGAATCATTCTTGGATGAACCTCACCTTGCATTCTCGGTTTCTTGGATAAAACCGGCCTTTTGTTTCCCGGTTGTGCAACATTCACAGGTCTGATGAGTACTATAGTTGAAGGATTCTCACTTGGAATCTCTTCAGGCAAAGATTGTAAAACAGCTTCTCTTGTAACATCGCATCTCAAAGTTTCAGGACTCTCTTTCTTCTTCTTCTTCTGCGTCAGCTTCTCTTGTCTGTCTGATGACATGTTTACGATATCCGGCTTATCAATATGATTCACTGTGATATTGTTCGGTTCTTGAAGAGAGGCATCCAACCCCATAAGCCTAGCAATCAAACTTGGAGCTCTCCGTGGAACATTATCAGACGATGCAGATGACTTTGTAGAGCCAGAAACCATAGAAGATTGGCTAGAGCTCGTTGACGAAGACGCAGCTCCAGAGGAAGAAGCAAAACCACTTCTAACAACCCTAGTCTTAGTCTCTCGAGTTGTTGTTTGCGGAATAAGATTCTGCCTAAGAAAGCTTTCTCTAATCACTTTCCTTAGCTCTTCATAACAATCCTCCGATGCTACATTCTCTTGAACCATCATCCGTCTCTCAACACGCTCCCCGAATCTATCAGACATCGATCTTTGAAACCGCAAGTCGCGTCTTCCGTCTCTACTTATCCTCGGTTTCTGCTTGTTATCATCTTCTTGAATACTACTAAGCATAGCTAAAGACTCTTCCAAATCAAGTGCTCCACGTAACAAACCTTTAGCTATATCCTCAGGCCTCACAGTCTCGTAGCTCGAACCTTTGGACAATGAATCAATCGCAACGTTAAGTTTCTGTATCCCTTTGGATACTCTCAAGAGCTGCAATGAAGAAGGAGGAGCATCCTCTGTGCTCTTCCTCGGCGCCATTTCGGATCTCTCTTTGGCTTTCGAAGGATGGTCGAATCTTTGGTTAGTACTACTACAAATGCTGCTACGGCTCTTACTCTGTTTCTTGATTGCTCCACATTCCACAACTCCTCTTGGATCATCACACATTATGAATGATCTGTAAACTCCTGATCTTAATTTACCTTCAGGCATTGTTTTTATATTCTGCAACAAAAAAAATTCAAGAAACTTGGTCAAACTCTAATGACCCAATTTAGATCTCGGACAAAACGACTCCATAAGCATTCCAAGATCTTTAAGACAGATCAAATCCTAGTTCGATCTGGTTTCATAATTGAAGCAGAGAGGGGAGAAGAAGAAAAACATGATTCTTGTTTTCTTGTTGTTGAATTTAAATACGATTTTTTTAAAAAAAAAATCTCCTGAAATTAGAATTAAGTGACGCAATTAAAGACACAAAATTCCAAGACAAAAAAATCTGGAAAAACTTACCAAAATTGAAGCTTTTTTCCACAGTTCCTCTTCCTCTGAACCAAAGCTTATAAAAAATTCCCAAGAAAGTCTGTAAAATTACTTGGGAGAAATGTGAAACTCAGATGAAGATCAAACACAACGACTAGTCTTTGTTCTTTGCACCGCCTGCAAGTGACAACAAGAAAGAGAAAAAGAAAGAGAGAGACAGACAGAGCTAAGGAAGCGAGTCAAACTCAAGATCCAGCTTCTGACTTCGTCGATGTTTCTTGAGTTTACACGATAGGATCCTCTGGGGACAAGCGGATTCAATGTTTCTGCAGAGAGTTTGTCTTAATGAATAAAAATCTAAAGAACATTGAATTAATCTTTATTTCTTTTTCACTATATGTATATGAAGAGATAGGAAGATGAAGCGAAGGTCCACGTCATCTTAAGAACGGTGTTACAGTTTCAAAAAAGGACAAAACTACCTTCTGTTTTTTCTCTTTAACTTTTTTTTTGGTTGAAAGCCGGGTAGTGCCCCCGAAATTTATTGAAAATCAAGAAAGAAAAGTTACACAAGTACTTGTCTGGCCGTAGCCCGACTTACAAAATCATCTCTCAACAACGAAGCAACACATTCTGGAACAAAATCAAAGGAATGCAAACCCAAAGGTAAAGAACACGCATAGTTCGCCAAACCGTCGGCAAGACGATTCGCTTCCCTATACACCTGACAAATACGGACTAACCAGTCCCTCGATATAAAGCCATAGCACAATCGTACTAGGAAAGACAAAGGGTGAGAATTGCTAATCCCCTTCGTCAAGAACTCCGCTACCATATGAGAATCTACCTCTAGAACCACCTGTCGAAAGCCTCTCTCCCATGCGAAACAAAGTCCGTAGTAAACACCCCAGAGCTCTGCCAATGGCGCCGAACATACGCCAATATTCAGAGCAAAACCACTGATCCACGTACCATCTCCATCTCTGATTACACCACCCGCCGTAGCCAGACCGGAATCCCCTTTTACAGCCCCATCCGTATTGATTTTAACCCAACCATGTTCTGGTTTCGACCATGAGATCTGTCTCTCCTCCCTAACTCGATTCAACTTTCTTCCTCTCTCTCCAACATTCGCTACCATGGCTTCGTTGGCGAGTTTCTTCACAAACGCCACTCGATCATTACACCTTCCAATTGCCCCAAATACGTATCCACACCTCCATTTCCAACTCCACCATATCACGATCGCGAAAAGAGAAGTCCATGATTGATCTTGTCCGGCAACATCCCTTCCTAAATTTTGGTAAAGCCATTCGAGCAGAGGTAAAGCAAAGAATTGGGACTGTCTGCTCTGCGGCACAATCCGGGTCCAAATTCCTTTAGTGGCAGGACAATCACGTATAACATGTATAATCGTCTCATCTCCAGACTTACATAACATACAGCAGCCAGACTCTCTCAGGTGTCTTCGTTTTCTTTCCTGATTGGTCATTATAACACCATTTGCTACCAGCCATAAGAATACTCGAATCCTTTCCGTCGCAGCTACCCTCCAGATGCGTTAAATAGACCCTTCATATTTGGTCTGGCCATCCCATCCTTGGATATCAAGTTGTACGCCGAAGTTACAGTAAAACGACCGTCGTCTGTTCCTCCCCACGAGATCCTATCTCTTGCTCCGGTTAAATCGTCCACCACCACCGAAGCAAGTTGCAGGCGAGTGTGATTTGTCACAAATGGTTCTATTTTTTCAAGCAACCAACCCGTTCCATTCCTCCAATACTCACGCACACACGTATCTCATACTCATCCGGTATGGCCACTCTTCCCAGGTCGTTAAGTGATTCAGTTAACAGCCACTTATCTTGCCAAAATCGTATATTCCGGCCATCACCAATCACCCACCTTATTCCGAAACGCAGTACCTCTTTAATCGCTTTAATTATACCTCTCCAAGTCGGAGACCAACACTCTTCGCCACCATCCACGACTCATCTCGAAGATCTCCTACACGGAATTTACTGCATAACACCCTTGCCCAGAGACCATTACCTTCAGTAAGCACTCGCCAACCCAGCTTCGCTAAGAGTGCTAAATTCATCTCTTCGCTTCCCGAATCCCCAATCCACCATCCTCCTTCGGTTTACAAACTTTTTTCCAAGAGATCAGATGCTGCTTCTTACGTTCAGCCGAACTGCCCCAGATGAAAGATTTTGAGGTTTTGTCTAACTCTTCTAGTGTTGATGCTGGTAACAAAATAGTACTCATGGTATGAACCGGTATCGAGGCCAAAACCGATTTCGTTAGAGTAATCCTTCCAGCGAGACTCAGAAATCTTCCTTTCCAACCAGCTAAACGAGCAGAAACTCTTGCGACCACATCACCAAAAGTCTCTTTGTTGATCCGCTTATGTAAGATAGGCATGCCCAAATATTTGCCTAGCTCTTTCGTTGCCCTTATACCACTCTCCTGACTTATCGAGCTAGCCAACTCTCTGCTGACATTCTCCGAGAAGAAGATAAGGGATTTATCAAGACTGACTTTCTGCCCAGAAGCTAAACAGAAACTCTCAAGAACTCTTCTGATAACCCTGACTTGCGAAACTGAAGCCTCTGCAAAAAAATCAAATCATCAGCAAAACAGACATGTGAGAGCTTTGGTCCTCCCCTTGACAAGCTTATCGGTTTCCACTTTTTATCAGAAACCGACAAATCGATCTGGTGGCAAAGTCTCTCTAAGCAAAGGACAAAAAGATATGGCGACAAAGGATCGCCCTGTCTCAGGCCTCTCTGAGGCTTGAAAGATCTAGTTCGTTCACCATTCCACAACAAACTCATCCCAGGATCCTCGACACACCGCATGATCCATCTCACCCACGACTCAGGCAGCTGTGTAGCCGTAAGTGTTTCCTCAAGAAAGTCCCACCTGATTCTATCATATGCTTTTTCAAGGTCCAATTTTAATAACATCCAACCTCTTTTTCCTTTTTTCTTCCGCATAGAGTGTACAGCCTCTTGAACAATCACAATATTGTCACTACTCAGACGACCCGGGATAAAACTTGCTTGAGTTGGGCCTATTAGCTTTGGCATAATCTTCTTCAATCTCAGTACCATAGTCTTTGTGATTGTTTTAAAGAGAACATTGCAGAGACTAATCGGCCGGAATTGCGTAATTCTCTCGGGAGACTCTATCTTCGGCAATAAGACCACAATCGCATCATTCAACCCATCCGGTAACTTCCCAGTTTCAAAAAAATCAAGAACGAACCGGTTTACTGACTCTCCAACAACATCCCAGCAGTCCTGATAGAAAACTGGTTGATAACCATCAGGCCCTGGCGCCTTATACTTCCCCATAGAACGTACAGCACATTCCACATCTGGAGCTGAAAACGCTCTACTCAAATCTCTCACTTCTTCCCTTGTTAAACCATCAAAGCCTACAACTGGTAATGTCGCTGTATTCATATTAACATCCTCCGTCGAGTAGAGTCTTTGATAGTACGCAATGGCCATCTCTTCTAACTCTTCCGGTTTCTCCACCCATCTATCTTCATCATTCTTCAACATCTCAATTCTGTTCCTCTTCCGCCTAATCACCGTAGAGGTATGGTAATATTTCGTGTTACGGTCTCCAAGAGTAATCCACTTCTCCCTAGATTTTTGATACCACAGAACTTCCTCCTGCTCTAGGACCATATCGAACTCCTTAGTCAACTCTGCCTCCTTAGCAATAAGCTCATCCCTCGGTGATCTCTCCAACTCATCTTGAACCTTTTTAATTTCCGCCACCAAACCGTCTTTACGCTTAGATATATCACCGAAGATTTCTTTATTCCACTTCTTCAGTTTTATCTTCAGTGATTCCAACGCTTCCGGGGTACCAATGCTACCATCCCACGACGTAAGAAGCAACTCTTTGAAGCTCTCATGCTTCAACCATGCTGCTTCAAAGCGGAATGGTCTCCTCCGTGAAGCGAGTCAAACTCAAGATCCAGCTTCTGACTTCGTCGATGTTTCTTGAGTTTACACGATAGGATCCTCTGGGGACAAGCGGATTCAATGTTTCTGCAGAGAGTTTGTCTTAATGAATAAAAATCTAAAGAACATTGAATTAATCTTTATTTCTTTTTCACTATATGTATATGAAGAGATAGGAAGATGAAGCGAAGGTCCACGTCATCTTAAGAACGGTGTTACAGTTTCAAAAAAGGACAAAACTACCTTCTGTTTTTTCTCTTTAACTAATCACAAGCTTTTCTCTTATTCGTTTGTTTATTTTTTTAATCATCATGAATTTCACTAACCAATCTTTCATCTTCGTGCCAAAATCGGTTTGTTTATTTAATTTTATCAAATTACAGTGGTATTTGCCGGCAAGAGAATCAAATGTGATCAGTTGAAAAACAATAAAAGTAAGAGAATATTCTCTCTAAAAAAGAAAAATATATTTGGGAATAACTCGTGTTGGTTTATTTATTTATCAGCTGCAAACGGCCTTGGTAATTAATAATCATTCTAAAAAGATCAGATTTATTATATATTTGCACTTTGGTTTTGATCAATGACTCGTGGAATGTTAATGGAACTAAACGGCGGAACTATATTTATTTCACAAAAATTAAGAGTGATTTAGCAAACACATGTTACTTACTGCCCTGGTAATTACAGTGTTGATGTGTAAATTACATTTTTTTATGTGTTGTAATCATTTGGGGTAAAAAATATGTAGGATAAATACAAGAGTGCAAACAACAAATAGGCTAACAACAATAGACATTGTGTCTCCTTTCTAAATAATGGGGGTGTGATATCAATATTCCCCTTTTGGAGAATCCCATTTCAATGACACCTTTTGTCTAGTTTCTCCACAATTGTGTACATGATTAGGTTAACATTTATTGAAGAATATAACCATTCTTGTGATCATTTAATATCCAACGACTTCTCAATTTGTATCATAATAAATCAACCCAGTATAGATTTTTTTGTACTGGTCATTATAGTTAATTCGAGTGGTGTTGGTTCGTGGCGTGATGCAACCTATTCTACCTCCATAAGTTTGCTAGTTGCGATTTCACACCTGAAAATGAGTTTATAAATTCATTAATACAAAATGAGTTTATTAGTTATTAAGATTATTGTTCACTTGTGAAATCTCTCAGTTCTACACTTTTGATAACTTGAAGAATTAGATAATACCATCTCAAATTATCTCTAGTCAATTTCTGTTATACTATGTAAATTTCCATTTATACAATTTTGTGAGTAAGCCCTAGATACAATGTAACACTATATATATAAGTCAATAATAGAGAGAACGCTCAATGGAGTTTTACCAAACTTAGATGGTATCAGAACACTTATTTTTTTTATAAAAAAAAACAAAACAGATCCACTTTACCAAACGTCTCCCTTTCTTCGTCTTCTCTTGTGTTCTCTTTCTGCAAATCCAAAAATCGTTTGACTCCAAACCACAATCCAATTGATTTTCCACTCTCCCCTCTTCATCTCTCTCTCGATTTTATCTCCTTTCCTCTCTGTTTTTCGTTTTTTTATCCCCTCTTCGTCTCTCTCTCACTCCTCCGGCGATCTACTCACTGATCTCCACCTGCCTTCTCTCTCTGATCATCGGCCGCTAGTTCTTCACCGATCTATCGCAGCTTCATCCTCTACATCTCTTACCATGGCTAATCCGCTCACCACCACCGACAAACCCTTCACCATCTCTCAAATCAAGGCGTATGTTCCCATTCAACTCGACATGGAGAAACTGAATTATGACGTATGGAGGGAGTTATTTGAAACTCATTGCAGCAGCTTTGGTGTCCTGAATCACATTGATGGCATAGCAGATCCCAAAGCTTCAACTCAGACATGGAAGGAACATGATGATCTCGTCAAAATGTGGATGTATGGCACCATCTCTCAATCAATTCTCGAAACGGTCCTTAAACCGAAATGCTCGGCTCGTCATCTCCGGTGTGCGATCGAGAACCTCTTCCGTGACAACAAAGAGGCGCGTGCGTTACAATTGGAGAACGAGCTTCGCACCATGGTTATTGGTGATCTCTCAATTCATGAATACTGTAAGAAGCTTAAGACTCTTTCTGATCTTCTGGCCAATGTTGATTCACCGATTACTGAGCGTGTTCTGGTGATGCACACTCTTAATGGTCTCTCTGACAAATTTATAGCATTATCAATGTCATCAAACACAAGGAGCCTTTTCCCTCTTTTCTTGCTACTAGATCCATGCTTCAAAGTGAAGAGGACCGGCTGTCCAAACAAGTAAAACCCGTCGCTGCTGAACCGGTCACTCCCTCTTCACCTACTCTTCTCTACACAGCCACTGATCAACAACGCTCTCCGCACCAGTATAACAACAACGGTGGCAACAATGGAGGTTATCGAGGCCGCAGCGGTCGTGGAGGTCGCCCTTACTACAACAACAACTGGCCCTATTATCCTCAGCAGTAGCCGTGGCCACCCAGCTCCTACGGTGTACCTTCAGCTCCTTATCATGGAACGTATCAGCTTGGTATTCTCGGTTCGTCGCCTTCTCGTCCAATACATGAAGCTCATCTCTCTCACGGGTCTCCGCTTGTCTCACCGGTGCAGCCACAGAATCTGTTACCGGCTCAACTGACTCATGTTTTTAACACCATGGCATTACAAGACCCAACTGACTCTCAGTGGTACATGGACAGTGGCGCAACCAACCACATCGCATCGGGTTCAGTTAACTTACGTCCTTCATCTAATTTGAGCACATTACCTACTATAACCGTTGGCAACGGTTCTTTAGCTCATGTTACGACAATTGGTAACAGCACACTTCCTACCCCTTCTCGCGCTTTTAAACTTAATAATGTCCTTGTTTGCCCGTCTATCATCAAAAATTTGCTTTTGGTTCGTAAATTTTCTACTGATAATTGGTGTTCCATTGAATTTGATCCATTTGGTTTTTATATTAAGGATCTCACTACCCGCACCAAACTCATCCGATGTGACAGCTCAGGACCTCTCTACACATTCACCCCGTCTACCTCCCTCCCATCCGCTCTTGCTCTCACTGCTTCGTCTGGTCATGGGTCTATTTGGCATCAACGTTTGGGCCATCCCTCTCACTCTAATTTATCTCGTATTCTGTCTTCTCTTCACCTTTCTTGCAATAAGGCTGATTTGACAAATCTGTGTCAAGCATGTCAACTTGGGAAACACGTTAGACAACCTTTCTTCACTTCTAATACCATGGTTTCTAGTCCTTTTGATATTGTTCATTCTGATATATGGACATCACCTATTGCTATTGTCAGTGGCATTAAATATTATCTCATCTTTCTTGACCAATTTTCTCATTACGTCTGGGTTTATCCACTCCATCGGAAAAGTGATACCTTATCTAGTTTCATCCATTTTGCCAACTATGTTCAGACTCAATTCTCATGTAAAATTAAAGCATTGCAGTGTGACAATGGTGGGGAGTATGACAATCGCGCGTTTCATGCCTACATGGCCTCGTCAGGCATTCAGTTCTGGTTCTCCTGCCTGTATACATCTCAACAAAATGGCTGTGCTGAACGCATGCTCCGCACGATCAATAATCTGGTCCGGACTCTCATCCTTGACGCCTCCTTGCCTCTCCACTATTGGGTGGAAGCTCTTCAGACAGCAGTTCATCTCCTGAATCTTTTTCCATCCTCCGCCATTAAAGATGATATCCCATACACTCGGCTATTCAATAAAACGGCCCGCTATCAACATCTCCGTGCATTCGGATGTCTCTGTTACCCGAATCTCTTACCGTCAACGCCTCACAAGCTGGCTCCTCGGTCCACTCCATGTGTCTTTCTGGGCTACCCTCTGGATCACCGTGATTACAGATGCCTTGATCTCTCAACAAAGCGTGTCATACTCTCCCGCCATGTCGTCTTTCATGAGTCTAACTTTCCCTTTGCTGTGCGCTCCTCCTCATCTTCCTTAGAGCCTATGCTTCCTCTTACTCTACCAGATCCCATCCTTAAACCTCAGGTATCTAATCCTCTTTCTACACTCTCACCTTCTCCTCCAACATCACCTTCTCTTTCTCCCTTACCTTCTCATTCCCCGACATCTTCCCCGCCTCCACCTCCTCCCCCACCTCGCTATCAAACTTGCAGTAAAAGTGGCATCTTTAAGCCATGAATTCCATTGTGTCTTCACACCGATAGCACAATTTCTTCTTTACCTTTGTCGCATGTACAGGCAGCTAAAGATGATCATTGGAATAATGCAATGATGGAGGAACATAATGCTCAAATTAAATGTGGGACGTTCTTGTCCCACGGCCCAAAGCTACTAATATTATTCGCTCTTTGTGGCTTTTCAGGCATAAGTTCAAAGCTGACGGCACATTGTCTCGCTACAAAGTTTGGCTGGTAGCTAATGGAAAATCGCAGCAACTAGGCATTGATTGTGAAGAAACATTCAGCCCTGTGGTGAAACCGGCCACTATCCGAGTTGTCCTGGAAGTTGCAACTGCTAAAGACTGGCCCCTGCATCAGCTCGACGTAAAGAACGCTTTTCTGCATGGTGATCTTAAAGAAACAGTCTACATGCACCAGCCCCTAGGTTTTCTTGATCCAACCAAACCCGATTATGTCTGTCTTCTCAAACGGTCTCTGTATGGGCTTAAGCAAGCACCTCGTGCTTGGTACCAACGGTTCACCACCTATGCCCAGAAAATCGGTTTCAAGCAATGTGTATCTGACTCCTCGCTTTTTATTCTCTCCACCGGTCGGGAGATTGCCTATCTCTTACTTTATGTCGACGACATTGTTCTCACTGCTTCTCAGCCGACTCTCCTCCGTCACATCATTGCCAGTCTTCATTCTGAATTTGAGATGACTGACCTTGGTGCCCTGCATCACTTCCTCGGCATATCAGTTACACGGGCCTCTCATGGTCTCTTTCTTCAACAACAGAACTATGCCGCTGACATCCTCCACCGGGCGAATATGACCAATTGTAATCCCGTGTCTACTCCTGTTGACGTCGGCAAGAAACTTACGGAAGATGACGGGCCACCAATGTCTGACCCT
The DNA here is from genome assembly GCA_010577795.1 of Isatis tinctoria. NCBI lineage: Eukaryota > Viridiplantae > Streptophyta > Magnoliopsida > Brassicales > Brassicaceae > Isatis > Isatis tinctoria. Next base: position 21,434,436 of record CM021246.1, read on the forward strand.
ACTCTTTATCGCAGTCTTGCTGGAGCTCTTCAGTATCTCACATTCACTCGCCCTGACATCTCTTTTGCTGTTCAACAAATCTGCTTGTTCATGCATGATCCACGGGAATCTCACCATAATGCTCTAAAACGCATTCTTCGTCACGTCAAAGGTACAATACCTCTCGGTCTCCACATTCATAAGTCATCTTCGATGTCTCTTGTGGCTTATTCTGATGCTGATTGGGCTGGCTGTCCATCCACTCGACGATCAATGTCGGGCTATTGCGTTTACTTTGGCGACAATCTTGTTTCCTGGTCCTCCAAGCGGCAGCAAACCACGTCTCGATCGAGTGCTGAAGCTGAATACCGTGGTGTTGCTAATGCTGTGGCCGAAACCACTTGGATTCGCACTCTTCTTCTCGAGATGAAGATCGTGATTCCCAAAGCCACAATTGTTTACTGTGACAATGTAAGTGCGATTTATATGAGTTCCAATCCAGTTCAGCATCAGCGGACGAAACACATCGAGATTGATATTCATTTTGTTCGTGAACGAGTTGCTCTTGGTGAGGTCAAAGTTTTACATGTCCCATCAGCTCATCAATTCGCTGACATATTCACCAAGGGCCTTCCCTCTCCTCTGTTCAGCTCATTTCGGTTCAGTCTCAGCATTCGGCCACCCGATGCTAAACCTCCGGGGGGGAGGGGGTGTTAGACTATGTAAATTTCCATTTATACAATTTTGTGAGTAAGTCCTAGATACAATGTAACACTATATATATGAGTCAATAATAGAGAGAACACTTAAGGGAGTTTTACCAAACTTAGAATTTCCATTAATTTGCTGCATTTCCTTAACCACAATAAACATCAGTGGTCGATATTTGACCTTAATAAATCGGTAGCATTAAATAAAAAGGGACTTTCAAATTCAAAAGTAAGGAAATGGAATGTAGTTTCTAAATTATACACATTTTTTAGGGTTTACAGGAGTCGAAAACATTTTCAGAACATGCACTGAGTATGACCCGTGACAAGAATTGGCAAACAATTCAAGTTTGAATGTTTAAATGACCACAAGACTGTTATCTTTTTCTTCCTCTTTCAGCTCATTTTTTTTTTTTCTTTCAGCTCAATTTATATTAGAGATTTATAAGGAGGAAAATTTAAAACAACAAAAAGATTTGAGAAATGCGTAAGAAAAGTCATGCACTCCTAGTTTTAAAACTTATCACTCAGTAGTTTTTAAATTTCCAAAGGATTGATTTAAAATTTGAAATAAAGGTGAAGTGATTATGTATTAATATAGTCACATGGTTCTTGCAAATGATGACCGCTTTTGTGGCGCAATGAATGCATAGACCATTCTTTTGTTACTTCGGGTGCAAGCGTGAAACTATTGAATTTATTTTATTTGATTTCATGTATAGTAAAGTTGAATAAACACCATTCATGTGCAGTGTTGGCAGATTGACGTTGCCTATTGAAAAATCTTCCTCATTTATATTTGTTATATACTGTTGTCGTAAAATCCTTAAAAATTCGGAAAATTTGTGAGTATTTGTTACAAATCCTTATATAACTAAGACTTGATATTTGTTACAAACCCTACGTTAAATAGATGCATAAACAAAAATTTGGAAGAATAAAGATATAAATTATAATCTTAATTTATAATTAACTTTTTAAATCACACAACTGACCTATTTCGATAGTATTCCTAATATCAGTCAACGCATTGATAAATGAGACTTTTATTTTTATTTTAAGATTATAAGATAAAAATTATTGAAATCAGATATTTTTATTTTTATAATATTTATGTTTTGTGTAATTTTATTTCTTTTGTTATTTTGTTTTGTATTAATTTTGTTTAATGTGATATTATTGATGTGCAATATTTACTTTTAATGTAATCTAATTTATATTTTATATTAATATTTTATTTTCATTTAAAATAATTCTTTAATTTACATATAAAAATAAAATTTATAAACTTATATAAATATATGATGAGATAAACTTATTTAAAAGTTAAAATTAATGGATTATATAATTATAAAAACCAAAATGTAAAGAAAAAAAATGAAACTTCAAATTTAAGGTTGCTTTTGGAGTAAGCAAAACCTCATTTGAGGTTTTGAGGTTGCTTTTGGAATAAGCCAAACTTCACAAATCTTCATTTGGAAGTGCTCTAATTGACAATAGTCCATGACCTAGTTTTACTACGTTATTGTACAAAGGGAAAGAATACTTGATAAAAAACCTTGAGATAACTACTCACCGATTCCAAATTTTTGTTTATGCGTCTTTGATGTAAACCTCTTATAGCTAAATTATTGTTACAAACCCTTAAAATTTTGGAGGTAAATACTCTATTTGTTGAGTTGTAGGTCTCCCATGAGAAAGTTGAATCAGTTGTGGAGTTTTATTGTCTTTCCCGTGCTTGGTGGAACATCACTTTTACCACAAACCATCAATTTATTTCTAAAAGAGAATGAATTCTAAAAAAAGCGTAACTTCCTAAATTTTGATCTACTAATTTTCTTATTTGAAATGTTGTTAATCCTTAAATCCAAGACAGACGTTTGTCCTTAATAATTTTGTTTCACTTTAAAACGAAAAACAAGAGTTTGTTTTTCTGTTGCTTTATGTTTTTAACCAAAACCTTCCAATACTTTTGTAAAAGTTCTATCACCTTTAGATCAGCTGGATTTAAAAGGCAAAAAGGGTTTTAACTTGCGGGGCAAGAAAACAAGCGAACGTTGTCGTACCATGGTTGCAGCGTTGGAACGAGGACTGAGCGCTTCCAAATCATTCAATTTCAAAAGAATGTTTGATTCATCTTCGACAAAACAACAACAATCACAAGCAGTTGTCGTGGAGAACGGAGATTCACATCCTGTCGAATCCAACACGCCTGAAAGCCAAAAGTCTGATAGCTTCGCAGAAAGCCCCGTTGAGAGCATACCTCCTCCCATGATTTCCCCTCTTACTCGTCCGGGAAAACGTCCCGAGAGACAACAAGCAGGTGAATCTTTGTTTGAGTCTTTGGGATGAAGAAAAATGTTTCCCCTAACTTTTTTACTTTCAGAGGAACCCTAATAATGACATAATGTATTGCAGATACGGAGTCGATGAAGGACAGGTTCGCGAAATTACTTCTTGGAGAAGATATGTCCGGTGGTGGAAAAGGCGTATCTTCTGCTCTGGCTCTTTCCAACGCCATCACAAATCTTGCTGGTAAATAATTTTCTTTTTTTAACTTTCCTCGTTTCTTCCTTCGCATGTAATGTGTTAGGGTTTTTGATTGTTTTCTTAAATCTTCTGATGATGGTACAATCGATTTTCAGCGTCTATATTCGGGGAACAAACAAAGCTGCAACCGATGCCCCAAGATAGACAAGCAAGGTGGAGGAAAGAGGTCGATTGGTTGTTGTCTGTGACTGATCACATCGTCGAATTTGTTCCTTCTCAGCAAACGAGCAAAGAGGGAGTTTGCACCGAGGTTCGAATATTTTTTCCAAAGGAAATAATATAATTTTCTACCTCGTTAGTCAAATGTATAATGTGTAATGATTTTATGTAGATTATGGTGACAAGACAAAGAGGTGATCTTCTCATGAACATCCCTGCCCTTCGAAAACTTGACGCCATGCTCATCGTAAGTGCAGTTTCCATTTGTGTAGTCCAGGTTAAACTAACAAAAAAAAGAACCCTCCGGTGATAATCCGACATAAATGTTCGTGTGTAATAACATCTCCTAGTAATTAGCGTATGATGTATTAATGGTGATGAAAACATGTTCAGGATACACTTGACAATTTCAGAGGACACAACGAGTTTTATTATGTGTCGAGAGATTCAGAAGAAGGGAAACAAGCGAGGAATGCTAGGTCAAACGACAAATGGTGGCTCCCTCCAGTGAAAGTTCCTCCCGGAGGTCTATCTGAACCGGCTCGGAGAATGCTTTACTTCCAAAAAGATTCAGTCACACAGGTCCAAAAAGCTGCAATGGCCATTAATGCTCAAGTCCTCTCCGAAATGGCAATACCCGAGAGCTACATCGACTCTCTCCCCAAGGTATACAAATTACTAATATTATATATATATATATATATATATATCATTTCTCAGACCGCGAAAATCCTGATTGAAAATTACGAAACAAAATATTATGAAAATCTTGATTGAAAATTATGAGCTTGGAGAATTTCATCCTCTTTTATGTTTTAATTTTCTGTTGATAGAACGGAAGAGCAAGCCTTGGGGATTCGATCTACAAGAGCATAACAGAGGAGTGGTTTGATCCAGAGCAGTTCTTGTCCATGTTGGACTTGTCGACAGAGCACAAAGTGTTGGACTTGAAGAACAGGATTGAAGCATCTGTTGTGATATGGAAGAGGAAGCTTCACTTAAAGGACAACAAATCTTCTTGGGGATCAGCAGTTAGCTTGGAGAAAAGAGAGTTGTTCGAAGAGAGAGCAGAGACGATCTTGGTCTTACTCAAACAGAAGTTTCCCGGTCTTCCTCAATCTTCCCTTGACATCTCCAAGATTCAGTTTAACAAGGTAAATGCAAACCAACGTATTAATTATTAATTAGTCCATCATCAACACTACAGGACGTTGAGCCCTCTAGTGTACATGACGTAGATGACAAGAAAAAACTCATGCTTTTTCCGGTTAAATGAATACAGGACGTTGGACAAGCGGTGTTGGAGAGTTACTCGAGGATACTTGAGAGCTTGGCTTACACGGTGATGTCAAGGATAGAAGATGTTCTTTACACAGATTCTTTGGCACAAAAGCAAGCTCTAATGTCTGAAGAAACATCAGATGGTGGGAGAACAACAGAGACGGATTCAGAGTCAGCAGGATCTTCTAACTCGGGAGAAGAAACCGAGAAGCTTGACCCACACTACTCCAAAACCTTGTTGGACTTCATGGGTTGGAGCGACAATAGTTCCAAAGGCGGCGATAAACATACCAAATCCCCAAACCTAACGCCCAAAAAGTTCTCATACTTGGAGAAGTTAGAGAATTTGAACGGTTTTAGAAGCCCGAAAGATAGACATTGATTATGAAAACCCATGTGTGATACATTGAAAGAGGACATAAGAGTGTAGCTAGGGAAAAGGAATGAAAGCAGAGTAGCAAATGAGTTATTCACACCCGCTTCCTTCCGGCTTTCTTCCTCGGATAGAGAAGCCTTTAAGCTTAAGGGGTTTAAACTCTTAAAAACAAGATAACTATATCTCAAATTGTACATGTGTTGTTGTTCCATAATCTTTATATGTTGTTTCTTGACTTCCAAAATAGTGGATATTTAATATGTATTATGGTATTAAACATGGACATAAACAAGATGCGTATGGTGTAAAGGTGCTCTTTATTTTTATGGCAAGATTTTACCATTTCCACTAAAGATTCTACACTTTGGAGAGGAGCGAGCTTCTAGCTTCGGCTTCTCAAGAAATTTGTACAGTTAGTTTACAAAACGCAGTTAGTAAAAACAAAAACTAAGATCCATTCGTAAACTAGTAAAACTAGAACTATTTAAAATGTTAACACAAAAAGCAAAACCTACGTAAATGGTTAAAATATAAAACAAATATCCAATTTTTCGTCAAAAAAAATAATCTAATTTTAACTAAATCTCTAATACATAATTTTTTTTTTGTTTCTATGAATTGCGAGAGCTTATTGATTGGTTCAAGTGAACATATCAAATCTGTATTTATCAAAAAAGAAGAAGAAAACATATCAAATCTGTACGCATAATATTGCTGATCTAACTTTACTATCTGCTACTAAAATAAATCTAATATTATTAGGATTATGGTAATTTTCAGCCACGAAAATTGATTAATTCACTACAAAAGATAGCGAGATTAAACGAATAAATGGCCGGAAACTCGTCGACAAATAATCATTCCATGTGATTGTGAATGATTAGAAGAAGTTTCATATTGTTTTCGTCCCAAGTCCAACATGGCAATTTATGTTTAACGAATAAAAAAAACAAGAGTTACGACAAAATACCCTCGTCCAAACATATAAAATTAATATTATAACAATGATACCGTTCATTTAAATTGAAACGAATAGTCAAAAACAAAATAATGAAAGGGGATTATTGATAACTAAATATTTGCTTTCCGATAAAAAATTAAAATGATTATGGACAATTATCTTTTCTTTCTGAATGATAATGTTTTTTTGTTGTTTTCACATATACTAATAAAATATACTTAAATACGACAATAAAGATATATTTTGTGTTTAACAATTTTCAATAACTTTAAACCAATAGTAATTTACCATTAGTCGATAAAAAAAAATTGTTTTCAAATATTTTGCTTATGGAGTAAAATACTACTACATTATTGTATAACGAAAGTTTAAACAAAACAAAAAAAAAATATTACTAAATTATTAATAACAAATTTCCGAAACAGACTGGAAACAGATAGTTTCTCTCTCTGACCGTCGAATTAGAGAGTCAGCTTTGGGGAGTTTTCTTCCTCAGTTGAATCTTTTGACCTTTCTTCCATTGTTGATCTTCTCCATCTGTTGCTTCTGGGTTTCGATTCCTTCTCTTCGTCACTGTTTATGGGCGACGCCAAACCCGGGATCGTGATGGCTAACAGAGATCGGGAGCTTCTGATTCCAGTTGCTCATTCCGGCGAAGACGATGACGATGCTACACCTAAACCCTCTTCTTCCTCTTCTTCTTCTTCTGCTCATCACGCTGGTCAGGAGGTTATCAAATCTTCCCCTTTTATCTACCTCTCGAGAAATACGTCCTTAGGGTTTTATACGTTCGATTTAGGGCTTCGAACGGCGAAATTACTCAACTTTCTATCGGTTTTTGTTGGGATTCGTGCTGATTCTTCGTGCCCAGATTGTAGTTTCTTTCGATTTGCTGAGAATTCGAAACTTAGCTTTAGCTTTGATCAGATCAAGATTTTAACAAACAAAGGATCTGTTTTTGAGATTGCTCTGTTTTAGTTTCGTGATTTTAGAAAGTGAAACACTTTTCCCTTTTTGTTCATCTGCAATTCAATTTTGATGATGTCTGACTGAGAAATGTTTGATCTTTAGACATTTTACAAGTTGATCAGAAGCTGGGCATCAAAGAAGTTCATGACTGGATGGTAGGAACGTCTCTTCTTTCTTGAGGATTTTCGAAATTGTCTTTGTTGCTTCTTCCTTATTCACAACTTGTCCTGCAGTGTTATCTTGCTTCCAATGGCGATCACTTTCTATGTCACGTGGTGGTTTATTCATTTCGTTGATGGATTCTTCTCCCCGATATATGCTCAACTCGGAATTGATATATTTGGTGAGCTTCTCTACTCCTTTCTGTATCTCCGTCTAGTAACTACTTGTCTGTTCATTGGTTATCATGAAGTGACTCTTATGTTATCTATGAAAATCGAAAACCAAACCATATTAGCTCTAGACAGATGTTTGATGTCAGCCTTTTTGTGTTTCCAGGACTTGGCTTTATCACGTCTATTACATTTATCTTCTTGGTTGGAGTGTTCATGTCATCATGGTTGGGGACTTCGGTTCTGAATTTGGGAGAGTGGTTTATCAAGCGGATGCCGTTTGTTCGCCACATCTACAATGCCTCCAAGCAAATCAGTACTGCCATATCACCAGGTATCGTTGGGTTTTTCTTTCGCTTTGATCGTTCTTTTGGTGGAGTATTTGATTATATGACTTAATTTCACCATTCATTATAATTACAGATCAAAACACACAGGCTTTCAAGGAAGTTGCGATTATAAGGCATCCACGTATTGGTGAATACGCGATAGGGTTCATCACATCGACCGTTGTTCTACAGGTCTGTTTACAAGAAACTCTTAACCTTCTTTCTGGAAAGGCAGGTTTAAGAAAAAAACTATATGTGTTCAAAAAATCTTGCAGACTTACTCGGATGAAGAGGAACTTTGTTGTGTGTATGTGCCTACAAATCACCTTTACATCGGTGATGTATTCCTTGTAAGTACAAAGGATGTGATCAGACCAAATCTCTCAGTAAGGGAAGGCATAGGTGAGGAAAAGACCAATTGATTTTATTTTCAAAATGTCGAATTTTTTTTAGTGTTCTGATCTTTGACGTGTGAGTTATATATCTGCAGAGATCGTAGTGTCGGGAGGAATGTCAATGCCGCAAGTTCTGTCAACGCTTGATATGAGAATGGCTTCAGAAAGAAGTAGAAGTAGTAGAGTTGAAAGAAACTGAAGATTAGTCCTTTGCAGAAAACAAACAGATTCTCAGATCTTTTTATTTTTATTTTTAACGTCTTTTCTTTTGGATTCATTTTAATTTCACATGTGATGTTCAAGCATTAGAAAAGCAATGGTGTTTTAGAAGTGTTTTGTTCTCGAGACTAAGTCCATTTGTGTTAGCACTGTTTGTGTCTATATACTAGATTCTCCTACTTTTCAGTGATCTGTAAAATATATTGATTTAGTCCCATCTCATTTTTATTTCCTACAAAAGCATCTCACAGAATTTCATAAATCTGTATTCCATTTTGAATGAATCTGTTTTCTTTGTTTTTCTTTTTATGTGAATCAGAGTCGTTATCTACGTGGAAACTCTGGAATTCTCTTAAACTGAGATAATATTCTGATTACTTTGGTGTTTCTATAGCCGAAAGCTTTATGGATTTCAGGGTCTTTATAAAATAAGATAAATATAAAAGAAAAATAATTTAGATTCAAAGTTTCAAACTTAAAAACATGATCAATATGTTTAGGGCAATTTTCAAAATAACATATTTTCATGTTTTTACGACAAAATAGCACAATACGGTGAAAATGATAAAAATAACATTCATTAAAGAGAAGGAAAACTATTATACCCATACATTTCATTCGTTTTTTCTTAATCCTATAACCCTAAAACCTAAAATCTAAAATCTAAACCCCAATTAATGACTTATAAACCCAAATTCATTAATTTAATTGTCTTTAAATCATTTAATAAATGCTATTTTATTATTTTCAATCTGTTGTGCTACTTTTGTCATAAAAACATGAAAAATGTGATATCTCAGACCATTTCTCATATGTTTTTTTATATTCAAATTCAATTTAGATCGAAGAGAATTTTTGATTTTATAAATCCAAATTTAAATTGTAATATAAAAAAACTCTATATCAACTCTACATACTAGAAACTGTAGATTTAAGATTCTAGATCTTCTTTAGTCCCTTTCAAGTTATCAATGTCCTCAACAATTACAAATAAAACGTATAATCTTCTTATTAAGTCTTGACATGTATAAATCTTACAGAATTGAACGTAAATCCACTCAATCAAGTTTAGATGCAAATCAATGCTTCAACGTCTTTGATAGAATCATTGAGCTAGTATGGAGGGGCTGAATCGATATACACAAATTCTGAAGGATGATTCTGTGCTGTCTTCGCTAATTGTATGCTTGCTCATTTTCCTTTCGAGGAATAAGTGTGATATTGAAAGAGACGAGCCTATCCTTCCAGTGTTGGAATTCTTCCAGATGTATCGAGAAGGCGGGCCACTCTGAAGAGCACAATACTATCTTGATCAGATCCAAACAATCTGTCGCGAATACCGCTGGAGTGCACCGAATTGTATACATACATTCCATTGCCCAAAGCAAAGCCTCAAATTCTGAATGCAACAGGGAGAGGCTACACCTTATATTCCTCAGACCCAACATATGGGTCCATTGGCCTGGTCTTTTGCAAATTCACCCTTGTCATGAATAAGTATCAGTGACCTTCCAAACGCCATTCACAGAACACCACCAATCCCCCGACAGTGCCTTGCCACTGTATTTCGAATTATGCTCCCTCACAAATTGGCTTTTTCTTTGGCATCCTTATCGACTACTTGTGCCTCTTCCCAAAACCTTCCTTCCGTCTCTGCCATCACCATAATATCTGGGGGGCTACGGTCTATATTAGAGTAGAGATAATCATTTCTACTCTTTCAGATATACCAAATAATCCATGGAATCCATATTCACAAAAACCAACTCCACCAGAAATACAATGCCATTGGCCGGAACCTTAGAGATTCCCCACGTCTGAACCGCTGGTGGACACTCAAACAGAACATGATCAATAGATTCCTCATCTGCGCCACACCGCATGCATCTCGTATCACATTGAATCCCTCTCGCCCACAGATTTTTGGTGACGTATACACAACCCGATAACACTTGCCACAGAAAATGATGTAGTTTGAGAGAACAACTAGCCGTCCATGTTTGAGCCAAAAGAAGGCGGATATTAGGGCCATATTGAGGTAATGATCCCTCCCGTCAGGAAATTTTCTCTCAATGTAGTACCCGGATTTCACTTTGTATTTCCCTGTTTTAGTAAAATGCCACCCATAATGGTCTGGCTTCAGCGTCCGGCTAAGTGGTAGCTGTTTGATAATGGTTGCATCCGGAGAAGAGATGACAATATCAATCAGTGGTAGGTTCCACGATTTAGTTGATGAATCAATCAGAGTAAATAATGTAATAATCAGAAATAAAGAAAAATTCATTTGTAATATTATGATACAGGAAATTATATGGTACAACTTAATTGGATTCAATATTGTTATCACTTTGGTGTTTCCTAAATCTAGGACTATATATTCATAAATGAACTAGATTTCCATTTCTTTTTAATTATAAATAACTCATAAGATAGTTTTTAGAATGAGTATTTCCACTAGATATACAATAACTATAGGCTAATTAGATGAATGACAAAACACTGTTAGAAATACTGCACAACTTTCATTAATCCGAAATTACCCCTCTAATTTACTTACACCCATTTGTATACATATCAATATCTGTAGATTTAAATAAAATATGTTTGTTAATTTGTGTACACACAGATATCTGCATGTTTAATGAAAATCCTCTTTCTTTCTCTTTTACTATGTATATCTTTCTCTCTTCTCAATTCAATCATTTTTAGAAAAAGAACAAAATAAATCAGTGAGTCATCTTTCTTCTTCTTCTCTCAAGAACATGTAAACACAATCTCTCTCCTCCTCTCCTTCATTTTCTCCTCTCTTCTCTGTATTTTCTTTTCTTTTTAATAAAATTTTCGTTTTTTATTTTTATTTATATTCGTTTTACCTTCTGTTTCGTTGCTAAGATAGCGGAGAGAAACATTTTTTCGCCTTTACTACCGACTTTCTGTTTTTTTCTTGTCTTTTTTGGTGACCAGATTCTGATTTCTGTTTTGTTCTTCCCTTTTTAGTTCTGCGAATATAATCAATTTTTTTTATTTTTTATGTTTTCCATATTTTCGACGAACTTAACCGAGTTGAATTCTTGAATTTATCTCAAGATCTATGGCAGAAAAGCATCGATGTCAGATGCCGAAAGGCCACCGTATATGTGCTAACAATTGCGGCTTCCTCGCCAGCTCCGCCACCATGAATCTATGCTCCAATTGCTACAGTGATATTTGCCGTAAGAAACAGCAAGCTTACATGAAAACAGAGAGATAACATGATAAGTTTATATCTAATACTATAGTTAGCCAATACAAATGTATAAGAAGATTTTTATGCAAATATTTTGTTGGTGCTGTATATGTAGTATGCATTATGTGTATGCAAGTAAATATTGTTATTCTTGTATATATATGTATAGTCAGTTGAGAGATTAAACAATTTCTTATTTAACTGGATAGTATGTAAGTTAGCTAGATAAAATAAGAGGTGCTCAAAGAGATAATCAGTAAGGAAGATTTGCTTGTGATATATCGGATTCACATTGAGATGAACCAAGAAAATACGGTTACACCTAAATAATAACAAATTTATGCCCAAAGGATGCAAATACTTTATATTTTAGTCACTCGGATAATATATTAAGTGTGCCGGCTAACTAAATATTATTTGTTAAAACCCTAAATCCTGAACTACTAAACCAAATTTCAAAGTCGTAAACCCAAACAAGTATTGAGGTTAGACTTTAGTGGTTAAGGTTTATGATTTTGAAATTTGGGTTGAGTAGTTTAGGGTTAAGGGTTTAGTTTTTTCTAAAATAAGAAGATAACTAAACCAAACCCAAATTCAAAGTCGTAAACCCAAAGAAGTACTGGGTTTAAACTTAGTAGTTAGGGTTTATGATTTTGAAATTTGGGTTTAGTAGTTTATGGTTTATGGTTTAGTTTTTTCTAAAATAAGAAGATAACTAAATCCTAAACCCTGAAATACTAAACCCAAATTCAAATTCATAAACCCAAACAAGTATCGGGTTTGAACTTTAGAAATAAACTGTGGAAGAATAGTTTAAAGAATCTCCAACGATGGGTCGTCGTCTGTGGCGCCAAATCGAATAAAAAACATATATTCTTTTATTAGATAACCCAAATGTCAGTTATCCGGATAATGCAGTTTGGAACATATCTATATTGAGCTAATTGACTCAATTATAAAGCATTTGCATTCCTTGGGCATAATATCTTATTTATTAGATAACCCAAATTTTCAGTTATCTGGATAATGAAATCTGTAACCGATCTATTTTGAGGTTCTTGACTCAGTTATAGAGTATTTGCATCCACTGGACATAAATTTGTTGGTATCTAGGTGTAGTCATATTTTCTTGTTTTATCTTAATATGAATACGGTGTATCACAAGCAACTCTTCCTTAATGATTATCTCTTTGAGCACCTCTAGGTTTGTCTGTTAAATAAGAAATTGTTTAATCTCTCAACCTATTTTCTCTTTCTGAGCACATATGAGTAGGATCAAAATCTGCAAAACCATTAAAAAATCTGCAAAATAAAAATAAAAATCCAGATTTGGGAGGAGCATGTAAAACAGAAAAATAAGGGGGATTTGTGTGGAATAGAGTCAAACTATATGTGAAATTAAAGAGAAAAAAAACAAAAAACTCTCATAATGATGATTCTACGAAAGTTAAACAGTTAATGAGAAAGAAGAAGAACTTTTAAAGTAAAGAGAGAGAAAAAGAAGAGAGAGAAAGAAGGTATGATCAAAAGTCTTTGGCAATACAACAACCTTGCAATTATATTGTACGTATAGAAGATATTGTTTGTTGCATTTATTACCAACACAAGATTTTTGCAAGATATTAATTTAGCTGTAGGAATTATGTACGCTATTACATCGTTTATATGTCTGTAATTTCGTTTTAATTTTTGAAGGATAACATCGCAACCAATAGAGCAACAACATCTTTTCCATACCCATGATTCTCTGTATCCTTAATTTAAGCAAATTTTCTCTGTATCTATAATTTCATGCTCTAGAATGTATTTCCAGCTAGCTTACTCTTTTAGAATCATCCTAAACTTAAGATAATATTGTCATCATGACATTGGTGGTTCAGGAACTTGTATCCTTCATATATTATGAAGATATAACAAACTAAAGAACAACTTCGAACATTCTATCAATAAAGTGTTCTTCTTTCGCATGATTTTCCTTTCATTCCTGATCTTCGTTTCAAAATCAGAAAACTCACAGCGAAACTGTCAAGCACTAGTTCAAAAACAAAAAGATATCGATGAGTCGTATATGGTTTCTCCGTTTTGTTTTGGTCATCATCAGTGCCATGATCATGTTAATGAGTAACACAGCCGTGTCGGACACAGGAAACGTGTGGATCAGAAACTCCCTGGAAAACCAAAAGGAACTCATACTCCATTGCAAAGCCAAAGACATGGACTCGGGATACCATAGGTTGCATCCCACAGAATCCTACAATTTGGTTTACAAACTTCATTATCATTTACATATTTTTAGTTATCACGAAAGCAATCATGTCCGGTGTCATTTATTTCACGGAGACAAACCCAAGCATCACCAGGTGATTCAAGTTAGCAGTGGGAACCGATGGGAAGCAAGAGAAGACGGAATCTATTGTCAGTCTGTGTTTGTGTACGGTTGGGATGCTAAAATATCAAGAGCTTCTTCGTTGGGATCGAGTTGTATCTCTTTAGGCTTATTGTTAGTTTCTTTCTTATTTTTCTTTTGTTTGATCTAGTCTAGCTGTTTAATAAGTGTATTACTTTTGATAAAATATTTTTATTTTTCTGTTTTTTTTTGTGGTCAAAACATTTCATTAAAAGGCCTATAAAAGGCAAGAGTATTACAAAGCGAAGCCCAATATAAATATACAAAACCCAATGCAACATTAAAGATTTTAAAATAAGGCCCAAATCTGCAAAGGGGATGACGGAGACAAAGACTATCCCCGCCGTCGAGACTTCACTCTGCAACGCCGACTTTCTTCAGTGAAACGCCGGTGACTTCGTAACTTCCTTTGAACAAGCGATCTGATCCTCTCATCTCTCTCAGCCATGCTTCCACGGGTAACCACAGGGAAGAACCATCTGGGATTACTAAATCCAAGGCAATCAAGGCCTTTCAACGATGGTGAAGGAAACCTTCAAATTAGGGAAGAACCAGAAGAGATTACAAGATCCCTGCTACAGAGAACAACTAATCACACAGGATAACAAAGAAAAGCAACTGAAGAAAGAGGAAGAGAAAACCTAACAAATAGGAAATACTATCGGACAAACCGAACATAATATCCGAAAATCGGAAGAAGAAAGCCAGACAAGCCGGAAAAACTCCGATTAACTAACCAAAAAACAAAAAGACCGAGCCGTCGGGGTTATCGACGGCCGGTAAGATCACGGTAAAACGAAGACGGAAAACTCTAGATCAAGAGAGAGAAAATGAACAGGACAAAGAGAGAGAAGTTTATGGTAGATTTATTTTTCTGTTTAATAAAAGTTTTCCGATTTTTCTCTTATGAATTATGGAATATTGATTTTTTATTTTTTTAAGTAAACTTGCAGAGTTATTTTGTTAGTCCTAAACGAAGTTTTATCTTCTCTTTACGTGAATTTATAGTTTTTTTTTTACGTACATTTAGTTTAAGAAACTAAAATAATAGGGGTTTGTTGGGTTCAGATAGTTATCTAGTTTTAAATTCTATCAATTAATTACCCAACCTTTAAATTAGGGGTGGGTGTCCGGAAATTTGGGACGAGATTTGTCGGGAACGAGACGGGAACGGGAATTTCGGGAACACAAAAACTCATCCCATTTAACATTTGGGACGGGAACAGCATAGGACAAGACGGGAACGGGATGGGAACGAGAATTCCCATTTCTAAAATTTTTTATAATTTAAATATATTTATTGTATTCTTTTTATTTATTGTCACACCATATATGTTTTAAACTTTAAATTGTGAAAAAATACATTAAAGAATATTTTCCATATAAATTAAAAGTTTGAAATTTTGGTGATTGTATTCTTGTTCAACTTTATAATTAGGTTTAACTTCTAAACAATTAAAAAACTTTTTTAATATATTATAATATATTTATATATTACTATATAGATAAGATATGATTTTATTTTACATAGCATATGCATAGAATATATATAAACTACATATTTATATTTATCATAAACGGGATTTCAGGAATTTCAGGAATTTCCATTCCCGTCCCGTCCCGTCCCGTTTTCGATCGAGAATTGAAAACTTATCCTATATGGAAATACGAGATATATATGGGACGAAAATTCGGAAACGAAAACGGGATGGGACGGGACGGGTCGGAACGGAACGGGAATTATGCCCACCACTATTTTAAATAAGGTTCGGTTACGTTGGATGACTATAAATCAGATTATCCCTTATAAACACTAATTCACTCTAATAATAATGGATGATGTATTAGGATGAATAATAATAGAGTTATCATAATTGTGTTTTTGTATAAGTATAATAATTTCAAGCCATGTAAACTAACTATGTAGAAAGTGTCTCTTCTTTCTCCTTCCACATCAACAATAATCATCGCCTCCATCTTTGCCATTAGGCCTGGAACTTCGGGTTATTTTTTAGGTTCAAGTCAGGTGATTCGATTTTTCGATTTTTTCGGTTTTAGATATATAACCCGATCGATTTTTTGATAATTTCAAATAGGGTTAGGATTGGGTTTAGGGTTCTAAGGAAAAACCAAAAAAAAAAACCGAAATATAAATCGGGTTCAGTTTCGGTTTCGGATATCCCCTATATATTAATTGAGAAGACGGAGAGAGAAAATTCAGATACATGTCTCACTCACAGTAACTTAAGGAGAAGTTAACCAATGAAATAGTTATATTCAGACACGTCAACAAAAAGTTAATATACTTTTTTAATATATGGAAATATATATATTCCATTAGATTTTTTCTCTCTTTTTATGGTATCATAACATTTAGAAGCATATAATTAAGAGATTTAATGGCTTATATGATACTTAAATTTTAGAAATTATATAAATGCAAATTTTTATCCCACATGGACTAAAAAATAAAAGGGATGACATGCATATTGCTTATAAATAATTAAATTTACTCAGAATTTTGAGTTACGTATATGAAGTATTTAATAAACGCAGAAATTTGTAAGTTTTTATTTGATTTAATCAAGTTTTATTTGAATTATGTTATTAAATTGAATTTAAAATTATTTATATACTTTTGTTTGATAGAAATTTAAATATTAGAAACTTCCTAAATTGTGAAAATATTAGAATTATTTTAAATTTATCAAAATTATAATATTATAAATATTTTTATGTTAATAAAGTTTATATTATGCTTGATGATATATTGATATTTTTATTAGATTAAATATTCTACTGAATATTATATTTATAGATAGTATATTAGCCATAAATACTTTGACTACTATGATACTATGATAACAGTTTATCTAATAATCAAATATAAATCATATATTTTACCCGCACAAGGTGCGGGGTATCATCTAGTTTCAAGTTATTTTAAAACCGAAGTTACAATTTTTCTAAAAAAACCCGAAAGTAATTACAAATTGAAATGCCAAAAAATTCAAATTACTAAATACCAAACATCAAAGTGCAAGCATGAAACATAAAAATCCAAGTCTTGCAAACATATATAAAGCCGATGAAATTGCCAAATCCATAATCCAAGTCTACCATACTACGATTCAAAGAAGAGAGGAGAGAAGAAGATAAGATGTGAAAAAAAAAACACAAACTTCAAGTTCAGTGGTTGATTAAGGGTCATTAATGCTTCTGCACCAGGAGATCTTGGGTTCAAATCCCTGAGGAGACAATTTCTGCAGATTAGTGGAGGCAAGCTTATAAGAAAATTTTCAGCGTGGTGCAAGCGGAGCCGTTCATCGTGATCGTGGATCCTAGTAGAATGAGTGAAATTGTCCGTTGTTTAATTGTCCTTGTAATAGTTCTCATAATTTGTATCAGCATTAAAAAAAAAACTTCAAGTTCAAGATTTCAATTGAGAACAAACACTTCCACGAGATTGCCAAACATGGTTGAGAACCTGTAATGTCAAACCACAACTTTCAGCAATTTGTCACTGAGATCAACTTTAAAAACTTGGAAATATAACTAGTAGAGATACCACTTACCCGAGTGTAGAAGAGTATTGCACATTAATCATCATCATCATTTTCTTCTTGTAAATCTTGGCTACTTGCATTTTGAAACCCTGAAAAACACAAACAGAGCAATACAAATAACGTTACGTATATATCTCATGAAATATTTGTCAAATATGTTACGTATATCAACTAATGTGGACATGCAAATCACAAACAAGTAACAACTTACGTTTTTGAAGTTCATCCTGTTCTTCAATAGCAGCATATGCTTGTTCATTAGATAGCTCAACCTCAACGCCAGCCTTTATCCACTTGCCATAAAATTTCAACTATAATCTCCATGTGGGTATCTAAACTGAGCCCAATGGGCCCAGTTTTTCTTTTGGGTGCGATATATACACTAAAAAACAGCGTGTAGTTTAGCGAAACTCTTTTCTAACTACGCGTTGTCTATTTCCCCAAAACCCTAGATCCCAGTTTTTTTTTTTTTTTTTTTCTGTATAAAATCATGAGAAAGTTTGACAATAGAATCAGTCTCAATTTTCTTAGGGTTTTCTCCATCTCCGCCGATGTAGCTTTTTTTCTTACTGTAAATCTACTTCCTTCTGGTTTTTTTTCTTTTTTCTTAGTGTGTTTTAATGGACAGTGACGATTGATATTAAGGTCTCGTTCGTCGTAATATCAGCCGTAAAAAAGCCGATTTGCCGACCATTCTGTTATATCACCACCCATAAACTGAGTCCATCCCTTTTTTTTTTTTAATAATTTGTTTTCAAATCATTCGATTTTAGCCTATGATTTAAATGATTTTGACAAGCATATGTCTGAATTAATCCCTGTTGATAAAATCTAATCTTCTCTATGAGGCTAATTTCTTTATTTTTGCTAAAGTCAAATCCGATTTCGTTTTGTTTATTAAAGTTCTTCGTTTGAATCTGTTTTCTTTGAAAGCAAGTGGCCTGTGATTTAAATGATTTGACAAGCATATGTCTGAATCAATCCATGTTGATAAAATCTAATCTTCTCTATGAGGCCAGTTTTTTTTTTATAAACATCAAAGTTTGATTTTGATTTTGGTTTGTGTTTTTTTTTTCTCTCTCGAATCTCTGTTCTTTTTGTGACAAAACAAACCAGTTTGGGAAGGGTCAAGTGAGGATTGATAACGCATAGTTCAGATGATAAAAATCTTACATGATTACATCTATTCAGCATAGTCTTTCGCTCCTATCTGATGATCCTTCCCATTACTTTTTTTTTAATTGAACTCGAATTTTAATTGTTTAAATATCTGACAGATGTTTGTTCATGTATACGAACTGTCCATAATTCGCTAGTTCAATGTCCTTCAATTTGTGGTCGCGAAAATTATATTGTACAGTTTGTACACAAGAACTAGCATTATGAAGACTTGTATCAATTTCCTTAAAACATTACAATTGAGTATATTTATCAGTCGGTTTTATAATTTTCAAATCTCAAAGAGAAATTAACTACTACTTGTTTTCTACGTTTAAATAATTTAAGATAATTAAATTACGGTATTTGTCGTCGAAGTTAAATTTTACGGTCAAGTGTATGAATATATTGTTACTAATATCGAATTCTATAATCTTGATGAGTACCAAACAAATAAGCATGTCAGAGCTGGAATGTTTATAAGAAATAAAGCAACTTAAGAATATAGGAAAAATGTAATTGAAAGCTTCCTACAACTAGGCCTGGGCGTTCGGGTTCGGGTCGGGTCTATTCGGGTTTCGGGTTTTCTGGTTTGAAGATTTAGGACCCATTCGGGTATTTTAGAATTTCGGTTCGGGTTCGGGTCGGTTCTATTCGGGTTCGGGTCGGGTATCCGAAATTTTTTTATAAAAAAAATTCAATTAATTTTAAGTTTAAATCAATTAAATTTGTCAAATATAGCTAAAAATTTCATATATTTTATTTATCTTTGATATTTTAGTTATTTTTGTCTAAAAGTTATACATATATTTGGATTTATAAATATAATTTAGGATAAATAAGCTATATCAAATCTATATATTATTAATATTTTATGAATATAACTGTATTTCGGTTATTTCGGGTACCCATTCGGTTCCCGGTTCGGATCGGGTTCGGGTTCGGGTTTTCGGATATTGAAATTTAGGACCCGTTCGGGTATTTTAAAAATTTCGGTTCGGGTTCGGTTCTACTTTTTTTCGGTTCGGTTCGGTTCGGTTTTGCGGGTTCGGTTTTTTTTCCCAGGCCTACCTACAACACAGCAGGAAACCAAACCACAATTCATATCATGATCCTCTGTTCTCTTCATAAACAGAGTCAGTTTTAAGTGAAGAACAAAAAAAACAAAAACAAAAACTTAGTAGGTCTTTTGTGGTGTTTGTAGTTCATTATTTTAGACCTATCATAAATTCAGTGTCCAAATAAGTGAAAAGTTCATAATACTTGTCAAGATGTATACTTATCTTCGGTCTAGGTCTAAAAATTTCACTCGTTACGGAAATGAATATAGATTGCTCAACAATTATGGGAGATAAGTATATAAATTGAATTCGACTGCAAATGAGAGTGATTGCTTATTATTGACATATGAGAGAAAAATATAAACTAGGTCATTTTCTAATTTTGTAGTTTATACTTCATTGGTGTATTATCATCCGAGTTCAAAGTTGGTAGAATGCGTGGTGTCAGAAATGGACGGTCAGACTTCTGATTCAGTTCAGTTTGATTTTACTGATTTTGCAAAATTTGTACTAAAGTAATCAAATAAGAAATTCATCTATGTTTGGTGTGAAATTCATTTAACAAAAAATAATGAAATTTATTTAATTAACTAATAAAAAGTATAAACATGACTGGTATAATTAAATGTTTTTTTGGTATGTTTTTTAAAAAATATAAACATATTCATTTTAAGAATTTTCAGTTTATTTGGTTTACTTTATTAACATAAAACTACTGTTACTTGTCAATTTAAGATTAAATTAACCTCAGTTTTGGTTTAAATGATTTTGGTTCAGTTTAGCCGTATTGGAACAATGAAACCAACCTAGTTCTACTGTTCACCAACTTATAATACGTTTAAACATAAGAAGCACCATAAAGGTCAAAACGTATCTATATTCTTCTTCGTTTTCCCCTCTTTATCACAACATCGTATTATACGAAATTACGAATCGTATCTAGTAACCAATTCAAAAAACAATAAGGTCAAATTCTTCAGTTACATTGTCAAAACTTGCAAAATAATCGAGAACGTACTATTTTGTAACTGACACCCAAAACTGGTGACAAATGGCTACCAAACTACGCTTGTATCCATTTCCTTATTTTGTTCCCATGCATACATAAATCCAGTATTTATGAGCACGAGAACAAACATAGATTACACATTAACCAAAAAGAAAAAGAAAAAATGAAGATGTACCCCAAATCTGACTCGGACATGACAAGCTTCGACCTATCATCATCACCGAAGCGTCCCACTTACTACGTTCAAAGCCCGTCACGTGACTCCGACAAATCTTCCTCGGCGGCACTAACCCATCAGACCACTCCATCAGAGTCTCCGTCACATCCATCCTTTGCTAGCCGCATCTCTGGTGGTGGTGGCGGTGGAGGAGGATTCCGGTGGAAGGGACGGAGGAAATATCACGGCGGAAGATGGTCGCCGGGTGACAAGGAGGAATGTGGTGGTGATGGACGGTACGAGGATCTTTACGGAGACAACAGAGGGATCTCAATTGCTACTTGTAGACTTATTTTGGGACTTGTTGCTATGTTAACTCTCTTTCTCCTTATTTGTTCTGTTCTCTTTGCGGCTTCTCAATCCTTCTCTCCGATCGTCTACGTCAAGGTACTTTTAATCTTTTACTTACTTGTACATATCAAGAATCACTTAGACTAACATTGTTTCAAGCCCCAATTATGTTATTATGTAACTGCATGTTAAGAACATTTTTTAACAAAAATTATCATTTTGTTGTTGGTGTTGTTGTGAATGTACATAAAAAATATATCGAAAGAATCGCTTAGAATGCTGTTATTTCAAATGCTAATTAATTATGTGTACGCATTTGCGTTTACATGTGAAAACATTTATTTTTTCTTGATTAAATCACATTGTTAGAGAAATAAATATTCTTTGAACAAAAAAAAACATTTTTTCTGTTTTTTTATATAATATTACTTCTTATGTTTAATAAATATTTGGAATATTTTCAAATATCTTCCTGCATCACTTTCTAATTAATACACTCATATAACAAAGTTAAAGCTAAACTTTTATTAACAAAATTGCATTGAAAATATAAAATGACATTCTTTGTAAAACAAAAAAAAAAACTTTAACAGATGAAGTATAGAATAGTAGTGATTATGTTTATAATTAGCAAAATGGTTAAAAATGCTAATATTTGTGGTTTCATTCGCTACTTAAGTCTTGCTTTAAATGTTTAATTTTTCTACATGCATGTGTTAAATAGGGTGTAAATGTGCATAGTTTTTACTACTGGGAAGGTCTAGACAACACAGGAGTTCCAACAAACATCATGAACATCAATTGTTCAATGCAGATCACAACACACAATCCTTCTACATTCTTCGGCATTCACGTCAGCTCCTCCGCTTTAAAACTCATCTATTCTCGTCAGTTCACACTTGCCATTGCTCAGCTAAAGAGTTATTACCAACCAAAGGAGAGTAACCACACGTCTAGGATCAACCTCGTTGGCTACAAAGTTCCACTCTATGGAGCAGGAGCCGACTTAGCTGCTTCAGACCACAACACCGGAGTTCCCGTGAAGTTGGAGCTCGAGATCCGATCACGTGCTAATATTGTCGGAAACCTGGTCAAGTCTAGGCATCGGAAACATCTCTCTTGCTTCTTCTTCATCTCCTCCAACAACACCACATTTGTAAAATTCACCAACAAGAGTTGTAGTTAAATAGAAAGTTTATTCATTTTCTTTGTTATCCATTGTAATATAGTAAACAGATCACAAACTAAGCCTTCAATTGGTGACCTATTTAGAGGAAAAAAAATGAAAAGGAATGTGATGTTACTCAAAATTTACACCATTTAAAAGGAAATGAAATTTAAAATTCAGACATATTTTTTACTCTTCATTTCTATATATTATTACATTTTGAGGAAATATAAATAAAAAAGTTCTTCAACAAAATTGAAGAGGAACAATGAGGAAAAAATTTATTTAAATTCATTTTTGATCTTTAAAAATTTTAAATTATTTTTATAGTATTTACACGTTTTATAAAATTTTTTTTTTAAAAATATCATTCCAATTTTATTTATAAATATAAATTCATCTTATAGTCACCAATTATACTTAAAAAAAAACATTTAGAGAAATTTTCATTTTCATTCCTCAAAATTCATTTATTCAATTCCTCTTTTTTCATTTTATTCATTTTTATGTTCCATTATATGATTTAGTTTCATAGATCACTAATTGAAACCTAAGTTTGTCAAAACAGAATGTCCAAGTTACATTCTTTTCGGATCTACTTGGAGTTAATATTTAAAGAAACTAAATTAAACTTGGAGTTAATATTTAAAGAAACTAAATTAAAATGACACATGGAACCAACCAATTGTAAAACTGATATGGAGTAGATCAAGGAGAAAAAACTGGGAGAACATTTCTTACTTCTAAATTGTACATTTCATTCTTCATTACTAAACACACATTACAGAAACAGAGTTGTTTCCGAGCAAGAACCAGTGGGTAAAAGAAAAGATGATGGACGCAACGTCAGAATCAGAAAGAACAAGTCTAGACCTATCTATCTCATCACCAAAACAAGCTTACTACGTTGAGAGCCCCTCAAGCGTGTCTCAAGTATACGATGGTGATAAATCCTCTTCTGCAGCTTCACTGATTCAGATTCAGACCCCAAACTACACCATCCTCACCGAGTCACGTCTCTCTTCTTCGAGCCGCACATCCAATGGGACAAGCGGTGTGGGGTTCCGGTGGAAAGGAAGCTCCCGGAGGAGAGACATGTATTGGCTGGAGAGGCCTTACACGATTGACGAAGAGGAAGTTTATGAAGAGAACAGAGGATTATCGGTTGGACAATGCAGAGCGGTTATGGTAGTATTAGGTATTGTGGTTGTGTTCTCTGTTTTCTGCTCTGTTTTGTGGGGAGCTTCTCATCCTTTCTCTCCTATTGTCTCCGTCAAGAGCTTTAACCTCCATAGCTTTTATTACGGAGAAGGAATAGACAGAACAGGAGTTGCCACCAAGATTCTGAGCTTTAACAGCTCAGTGAAAGTGACAATAGACAGTCCTGCTCCTTACTTTGGCATCCATGTCTCTTCTTCTACTTTCAATCTCACCTTCTCTGCTCTCACTCTCGCCACTGGTCAGGTACTCTTTGTTTCAGATTTTTCACTCATTCCTACTATATCATCATCGTACTCTGATATTCAAATATTTATTTTGTCGTGAAGATGAAGAGTTATTACCAACCAAGAAAGAGTAAGCACGAAGCAATTGTGAAGCTCATTGGCGCAGAGGTTCCTCTGTATGGAGCAGGACCAAACTTAGCGGTTTCCGACAAGAAGGGAAGAGTTCCAGTGAAGTTGGAGTTTGAGATCAGATCACAAGGGAATCTTTTGGGGAAGTTAGTCAAGTCGAAGCACTTGAATCACATCTCCTGCTCTTTCTTTATCTCTTCCTCAGAAACCTCAAAACCCATAAAATTCACTCATAAGACATGTAAACTCACTACCAAGTAAAACACTTTTTTGTTCTTCTGTTTTTTCATTTGTTTTAATCTGCAATCCAATTCAAATGTGCAAATCTATTTCCTTCATAAAAAGGTACATGGGTTTAGTTTCTATGTGCACAAGTGTTTCAAAAAGAAGAGATACAAAAATCAAAACGTTCCAATATCCTCTATTGTTTATCCACAGCACATCCACCTTTGAGCACTGTCCCGCTTACTCTGTTTGGTGGCCAATACCGAAAAACTGACCGTCCTATAATATTCTTCAAAGGCAGAGGACCCCTGAAGACAATACAAGTTAATGAGAAAACTAGATGTGTCATCATGACAATCTAAAAACAGATTACAAATAGGCCTCTCACCACACATGTGAATCATAACTGTTGTTCCTGTTGTCACCCATCACAAAGACTGAATTCTCTGGTACCCGCTACAATGTTGAAGTAACAACCAAAATTATAAAAGAAGAGAACCCACAAAGCTTAGATTTAAAACATTATATTAAAAAGGCAACGATGAAACTTACCACTGCTGTCATTTCATAACCAGGAGGCTCAAAGATGAACTTTTCATCTCGAGCAACACCGTTTACCATCAGTTTCCCGTTATGAACCTACAGATTCTCCCCAAAACCAATCCATAACCATGAGCTTCACTATCACATATAAGTCTCTAAACTACTAATCCAAGCTAAGAGTCAAAAAAGAATATGATCATAGTACCTCAACAAGATCGCCTTCTTTTGCAACAATCCGTTTAATGAATACATCCGCGTCAGTGTACCCAACTTCTTGAAGAACCGGTGGACTTTTGAAGATTACAATATCGTTAGCACAAGGCTTCCTGAAGTAATAACTCACCTGAACACACAAGCATCCCCACATCTTAGTAACATATCACTAAAAACCCATCAATGCATCTCTTTACCTCATCCTCTCATCCTAAACCTCTATAACTCTCTTAAGATCGAAAAGCTTGAACATTTGTAATCAAAACACAAAACAAACAACTTCGAAACCTTTAATACCACTCTATAGATTCCTAATCACTTAACTATAGCTCGAAAGTTGCAAAATTTGGTCTTCAAATCTACTTAAAGCTGAAAAGAGAGTACCTTTTCTGCAACCAACCTGTCTCCGACATCAAAAGTGGGATACATGGACAAGGAAGGAATGTATCTTGGTTCTGCAATAAAGTATCGAAACGCAAGCGACACAGCGATAGCCACGAACACAGTCTTGGCATCGTCCGACGTGAAATCCAGCCATTCCGGGAACAGCCTGTCTTTACCCTCAACTTCACTGTCGTCATCGCCGTTGTCCCCGCCGTCGCCTCCTCCGTCGTTACCTCCGCCGGAGTCTAACGGCGGCGCAGACTTCGTTGTCTCACCAGAATCCTTAACCCCGTAGCAACTCAGATTCCGCCGGTAGGTTTTACGGTTTGAATTTGTTTCTCCGGTATTGAAATTGAGACGACGGAAAGAAACGAATTTGGATTTTGGGGTGAGATTTACACGAATTGGGTTATTAGGGTTCTTGAAGAATCTGGAATTGGAATCAGATGTGAGAAAAGATAGCGACGGAGTGGAGAAGTGAAGAGATATCATCATCTTCATCAACTAGCTAAAGCTTCGATTTTTTTTTGTTTCTTCTGTGTGTATTTATGAGTTTATTTCATTTTTTTTTTCCTTTAGTTATGAAATAATTCTCAGGAAAAAAAAAAACATAATTGTTAAGTCAGTAATCAAGAAAAACAATAAAACATGTTGTGCAAGTGCCAATTAGTTTCCTTTTGGTTCGTGTTTAAACTTAAAAAGTAAAAGAGAGAAGTAAAGTTTCAAACAAAAACCGATTAATCCATCATGCCAATCAGTTTACTTCATCAACAGAAAGTAAATATCTCGAGACTTACTTTGCAAAGATTCATTATTGAGGCATCATATGTCTCATTAGCAGAACTTTTGACATGATCCATGCACCATGCTTAACTGAGAAGAACTAGTATTAGGCCTTGTTCGGGAACTCGCTACGCGCTATACGTACGGTCGATAGCGGACTAGCGAGTTACCAATTATTCGGGGATTACTCGGGGAGTAATTTTAAAACATTTTATTATAATTTTGTTTATAAATTTGTTTTAGTCAATAATATTAATAGAATAACATGATTTAATGATTAGAAAATTATTAAAAATCATGAAATCAGTGTTCAAGTGATTTTTTTTCATTTTTTACCACTCTAACTACTTCATCTTCATCTTTTACATATTTTTAGTCAATTTTCCTTTTTTATTTTGTTATTTAGAATAAAATATAACAAATTTGTCAAATTATTATTGATTTAAGTGATTTAAATTGATTTAGTTGTCATATTTATACGTCGTTTTTTCCAATTATATGGTTTAGATGGAAAAAAACACTAGTCACTGTATAATATAGCCGTATAATTCAACTCGCCACGCTCTACCACGATCTAGAGTATACTCGGACGTATACTCGGCTAGGCGGGCGAGTTTTCGAACAAGGGTATTAGGTAAAGATGTGACGAATTAATGTCTCCTAGAGATTTAAAACTCTGTTTCATGCTTTTTTTTTATATTCATCATTGAAATTCGAAAAAAGCAAAGACGAAGAAATCAACTCAGGGACATACGCATTGAGTTGCCGTCATTTTATAGATATATTTCTTGTTTTTTCTATTTTTTAGTATTTTTATATGTAATATTTTAATAAATTTATTATAATTATTGTTTTGTATGACTATTGACATTGTAGGCTATATATAGTTAATTATACAAATGTAATAATTATTTTAAATCAAAAAGTTATTTAATCTAATATTAAGTTGATTTCTTACATAATAGAAATTTATAGATAATTTTCTTATATTTTATTTTAAATTATAAATTTTCTTAATCTAATATTTACTTAATTTTTTGGTTAATATAAATTTATAGATTAATAATTAATTTAATATTTTTGTTTAAAAAATAATCATATACATAAATTTTTGTTTTAAAAAAAAGACAAGGCTAATTGTCTCTTTTTTTAATAGTTTGGTTGTCATATGTCTTATGGGCTTTGGTCTGCTGAAACACATGAAACGCGATTCTGCCAAACCGCTAAGACCAAGAACATTGGAGGTTCGAAACGATAGATCCAAAAAAAAATTTACTCCCTCCGGTTGTTTTTAGTTGTCGTTTTGGACAAATTCTCCTTTTTTAAGAAAAAGTATTAAAAGACATATTTAACTTCATAAAAAACAACAAATTACTACGGAGTATTATTGTATTTTAAAATAATCAAAGACCTAATTTTTTTTAAAACCCACTTAATCTCTTATCTTCTTCTTCGCCGACAGAAAAAAAAGAAGAGTTTAACTTCAAAATTGAAATACCGCAGATGCATGTCATCTTCCTCTCTTCCGTCTTCCCGTTAATTCACAAGGTCAGTTTCTCAGATTTCACTTCTCCGAGATTCGATTTGCAATTTTTGTTACTTGCTCATGCTTTTACCGAGTTTCTAATAGATTCTTCTCTCTTCATACATGGTTCAGTTTCAGTAACAAGATGTCTTCTTCTTCATCATCCATCGCTTTTGCTTCTCCTCCGCCGCTGGATAATGGCATCGTTGTAAGTTCTCTCGAGCCTCATCCATGGTTGACTTTTTTTTTGAAGTTTGACTTTGTTACCTGATGAAGCGTGTAAGGATGACGAGTATGAACAAATATTATAGCTGTTTTTCAATTATCACATGCAGTAAATGTTGTTATAACAAGGGATTCCTGTTTCTAAATGACAACACCTTTTTCACTCTTGTCACTCTGTTCTCCTCAATTATACCAATTTCCCTTTATGTTTCCATAGTATCCTATTATAACTATCCGCATTACAAGCCGGCAGTCTGAGTGATTATTTTCTCTTTGTAAATGAAACCCAGATGATCAAGTTTAACCAGTCGACTCCGTTTATCAACCGAGATCTCAATATGTATCATGCTGAAACAAATACCCCTGCCTCGGCCAGGACTTCCAATTTAAACGAGGATCTTGGAAAGGTAGCTATCAGTCCATGGAGGAATAAGTTATGGATGTGGTGTCACTGAAATAGAAAGAGGAATTTCTCAGCGTAGTGGCGAAATGAACCTAATCCTGATCTTTGCAAGGTGCCTTACTTTCATTCCTTACAGATTTGGCTCACAATATGTATAAGGATTGTAACGGTTAAGAGATGATAGGGTTATAGGACCAGTCTAAAGCACGAGTTCTTGCTTCCTTTTATGAAAAAGTTCAGTGTATTTGATAGGTGTTGACGTGTGTTCAGTGTATGTTATAACACGAAATGGTTCTTTTGCTTGATTTTGTAGTATATGATAGATGTTGTCATGTTAAATGGTTCTTTAGGTGTTTTCAGACTTTGGTTAAAGAAATTTTATTGGTGGTATTGGGTTCTCGTTTCTCTCATTTATCAAAGGAATCTCAAGGTGACTTGTTTGCAGAAGGCTCGGCTGTATATTAACTTGTATTTACATGTACCTGATTTGAAGGGAAGATGATGAAAATGCAAAGGCTTTAGCTGGTGCAGAAAAGGAAGAACTTGCAAAATTTAGAGAACAAGTGAATGACTTGCAGACAAAATTAGCGGAGGAAGTAGAGGTTGAGAAGGAGATGTTGATCAAGTCTATGCAGTTACCATTATCAGACACAAAGGTAAAACTTTTTCTCTTGTGCGTCTTCAGCTTTTCTCCTTTGACTTTACAAAACAGTTTTTTTTATCTTCGTTTATCTCTTTACAAAACAGTTTTTTTTTTCAGTTTTAAAAATTTAATTTCATTACTTGACCTCTTAGTATTTCTCTTAGTCAATCGATTACTTACGTTTTTGACTAAGAATACTTGGAGGGAAAAAAGAAAACAATTCAGATGGAGGCAATATAAAAATTCAAATTTTTTACTCCAATATATACACCATTAACAAGAACAGTTTCCGATCATCTCCAATGTCGACATTTGATTTAAACCTTTCACCGACTAACAATGGAGGCCATTCTTTTGATTTGAATATGATTCCAGGAGTTAGTGAATATCATGATTCTGAATATGGATGTCTGAGAGACGAAGGTGTCTGTGTTTTTGCGGCTGAGGAAGCAAATCTCGCTAATGAAGATTTAGATGTAACAGTTGTAGCGGCTTCTGAACATACAATTGTTCTTGATCTAAACGTGAGTCCAGCAGAGGAAAATAACTTAGACTTAGATGTTCAACAGCTGTATGAAGAAACTCAAGATCCCTTCGTTGGAGACACAGGTCATTCTGTTGTTCTTGTTTTATTCTTTATCTTATGAATCATGATGTCACATTGTATTTTCATACTTTGTGATAACTTCATTTTGGGACAGGAACAAATGAAGAACATGGTATCGAAGACTCCTTCGTTGGAGAACAAGGTATTTATGCTCTTAAAGTCGATGTGTTGTGTGACTAAATAAACACATGTTATTACACAAGCGATTACAATTTTAATCAATGGTTTCTCAATGTCAATGTATAGTAGGTGAAAACGATAATGGAGGTAGTCAAAATCAATTCAGTGGCAATCAGGGTATCTATCTTTAACCTGGAACATAGACTTGGTGTATTCTAAACTGAGCAATATCAATAACATCGTCTTCTGATGATGCATAACTGTACTTATTAAACTAAAATAATTTGGAATAGGGTCTAATGCAAGTGATAGCTCTACAAGTAAGAAGGACTACACTAATCGTCATAGATGGGCAGTGTATAATGCTTTGCTTGAAAGGAGTGTTAGGGGAAAATTAGGAAGAACGATTGTTAAAGAAGAGGCAAATTTGCATTCCATGCATATTAGAACTGTTCAGCGAATTTGGAAACAAGCAAAGGAGACTCCAGATGGTGCATTGGTTGATGTTTCTCAAAGAAGAAAGAATAGATGTGGTCGCAAGAGGATTCAGATAGACGTCCAACGTGTTTTGGACACTCCTCTACATCGACGTACAACTTTGAGGACGCTAGCTGCAGCTCTAGGAGTTAGTCACTCAACCTTATATAAGAGTGTGAAAGAAGGTTTAATGAGACGGCATTCTAATGCTCTCAGACCACATCTGAAAGAAGAAAACAAGGTGGCAAGGCTAAGGTTCTGCATGAAGATGTTAGACCCTCTAAGCTTGAGTCATGAACCACAGTTTATTGATATGTACAATATCGTACATATTGATGAAAAATGGTTTTACATGACTAGAAGAACCGAGAAGTACTACCTTCTACCTGAAGAAGATGATCCTATAAGGACATGTCAAAGCAAGAATTTCATTGGGAAAGTCATGGTGTTAGTTGCAATGGCTAGGCCAAGGTTCAATGCTGAAGGAGTTGAAACTTTCTCTGGAAAGATAGGAGTGTTTCCTTTTGTCAAACTTCAACCTGCTCAAAGGAGGAGTAGAAATAGAGAAGCTGGGACAATGGAGATGAAACCTCTTACTTCGGTCAAGAGAGAGGATGTTAGAAAAATGTTGCTCGAAGATGTTATACCCAAGATTCGTGAGAAGTGGCCTCCTGAAGATGAAGGAAAAATAATCTTCATTCAACAAGATAATGCTAGAACCCATGTGAATCCAACTGATACAGATTTTCAACAAGAGGCTTCACATAACGGATTTGATATCAGGCTGATGTGTCAACCGCCTAATTCACCAGAAATGAACGTTCTGGACCTTGGTTTCTTTAGTGCAATACAAGCACTACAACATCAGATTTGTCCTAATAACATGGAACAGCTTGTAAATGCAGTCAATACAGCTTTTGAAGAGTATCCAGTTAGGAAGATAAACCACATCTTCTTAACTCTGCAACTCTGTATGCAAGAGACAATGAGGATTGGAGGATCTAATAATTACAAGATCCCACACATAAAGAAAGAAGCCTTGGAAAGAGAAGGTCTGCTTCCAAGACAAATCAAATGTGATCCTTCCATTGTAAACAATGTGTTCGATCAATTAAGAGATTAAGGTTAGCTACCGTTGTGATATGGTTATCAATTGTGTTGATAAGTTTTTTTCATTTTTGATTAATCCGTTGCTTTCTTATCAATTGCAGATTTATGTGACCACACTTTAAAGTACGAGTGCACTGTTTGAGATCACTAAGAATGGTCAGACTGTTTCACTTTATTTTCTTTGTGTTTTTCCATTCTGTGGATAGTGTAAATTGGGATGTAATCAAGTAGAGTGAACTTAGAACAGGAGAACTAGTAGTAAATGTATTTCGACTATACTGAACTTTAGATTTTATAAGAGCAGAAGAATCCATAAGTACAATTTTATTGATGTTCCAAAAAGGAAAAAGACAGCAGAATTAGAAACATGAGTACTAGTTAGGATTTGGATTTCGTAAAAGCAAAAGGACAATATATTTTAATAATCTTAATTATAGGATCCTCAATCTCGTTATCATGATCTGGTTCTTCTTCTTCTTCATTGCTGGGTTTGTTTAGATCGAAATCATGAACTAATTTGGAATTGGCTTCAGGTTGAGTTTCCATTTTCTTGCTCAGTTGAAGATCATCATCGTTGGGGAGTTTGTTGAGATCGAAATCATGCACTACTTTGATGCTGGAATTTTTGTTTTGCACATCATCGAAGATTCCATCTCCTTCTATTTTCAGTGTTTTTCCGAAGATATTTGTCATTGTTGTGAACGATGTTGCTATGAACGATCGTGTTTGACAATAAATAATGAATCACATTTTCTTTGACAGTTAATAATAATCACGTTTTCTTTGACAGTTAATAATGAACACGTCCTTTTTACTGTGTTACGTGATTCTTGATATATTTTGTGTTTAATTAAGTGGGGTTATTTTGGGAATTTCTGGGTGTAAAATACACTGATTTCTTCAAACGACAAATAATAAAAAACAAAAATTTACTTCTACAACGACAACTAAAAGCGACCGGAGGGAGTATTAAACAATGGGTGGGTCCCACTAAAATTGGTGATTTCCAGATGCTAGCTCGCATCACTAGGGATGTTAAGGTTGGGTAATTACCCATAGGGTACTCTAAACCCGGATACAATTTTAAACCTAAAACCCACCCATTTAATAAAAAGATTTCGCGGGTTTTATATGGGCGGGTTTTGTTATACCCGGGTTTAGTTCGGGTTACCCTAACGGGTTTTGGGTACCCGCCGGGTTTTTGTTATTTTTATTTTATATTGATTACTTTTTTATATTTATATATTGAGAAATTTTGACTTAATATTCCTAATATTTTAAAATTAACTCATTTTTAAAAGTTTGAAAATTTAAAAATGGACTTTAAAAATCTAAAAATATTATATACAATAATATTATTAATCACACATGAATTTAAAAATATAATCAAAAATATAGTAAAAATATGTTTGAAAGCATATTTAATTTATGTTAAGATGGAAAATATATGTATACTTATAATTGTGACATGCCAAGATATCTAAATGTTAGTTTCTAAAATTTTGAACATATACTAGTTTTCATATATTTTTTTTAAATATTAAACCTATTTTCTCAGTTGAATTTAAACTTTAAAATTTGATTTTGCTAGATTTGGTTATTATGTAAACAATCTTAACTTAATTCTATTATATTTATTTTTAAACAATTTGTGTGTGACACTATTTTGAAATGTTTCATTTTGTTCACATTTTTCTTATTTTATATAGTTGTTATGTTTTTTTACCATAATTATGTTAATTAAAATTATAAATCAATTTCTAGCTGTAAATGACAATTAATTATCCTATTTTTACAATATGTTTTTGAATTCAAAGAAATATAAAAAATTGACGTAAATTTGTAAAATATAACATAAATTTGTAAAATATGTTATAAATTCATATGCTATATTTCTCTTTGTTAATATTAAATTTCAATAGAAAATTATATAGCATAAATTTTCAAATAATAGTTTGAGTACTATTAATTTTATATGAAATTAAACATAAGGTATATTTAAAAATTCTAAAAATAAATAATGTATTTTTCAAAATATTCATTTTTAAATAAACATATTTATTGTAAAAATTAAAAAGTAGTTAAACAATTATTTTAAAAACACATCTTAACTAGAATGGATATTTAAAAAATAAAAGTAAGTATAGATATTTTGTTATGCAAAATACAAAAAAAAAAAAAAAAAAAAAAAACAAACCGGGTATCCATGGGTAACCCTAAATTTCGCGGGTTCATTTCGGGTTACCCTTCAAGGGTCGAGTTTCTCGCGAGTTTTATAGTTTAGGGTAATTATTAGGCGGGTTCATTCCAGGTTCGGGCCGGGTTGGGTTTTTTTACCCATGGCAAAAGGAGGTTTGATGAACACTACTTGCAATGTAGCTCACATCGTTGGAGTGGATGGATCCTTGAAAAAGGCGTATCTCGGAGATTCTCCATACAAATATTGTCTCCCTCGTGTTTGCTCTTATGTACCAAGTTTGGTTCAACTTAATTAGTCCATTTACTACACAACACCTGTAATCTTTTTTTTGTTGGTTTGTCATGTTCTTTGAACAGGATTGTGGTGTCAATATGAATATAAATTTGTTTCTCATCCTATTTTCTGTTTGCCATATTTGATTTCATTAGGTTGGTTAATTTCATTGTTCTGTTTAGTAGATTCATGGCAAAACTTTCTGTTTATTCTTTCATTCGTAATTTTATGTTCATGCAAATAAGCAGTTCTATCGTAGTGTACAGAACAGATTAAACTACGTTTAACTTCAAATTAGTTTAGATTTGATTTCTATTATTTTTTTCTTATTTTTTTGTCTTTATCAGTTTTACTGCAGTCTTTAATGTTGTGACCAGCATTAGCCACATGAACCCCTGCGCATTCACTGCAACAATACTGACAACTTGCAGTAACATTTCTGAAAACAAATGCTTTTGGCTCATTAATCTCAAAGCTCCCTGTAAATAGACAAAACCTGACATACAGTTGATTTTACCTGCAAGCAAAGACGGGAACAACATGGAGAAGCTGCGCTAAACCCTTGATAGGGTTTTACATGTCAAAATCAATGGAACCATCTCTTTCTAAATCCGAACCACCGCATAAAGCCATTTACAAACTGGGAAAATTTGGATGGCGAGCTGTGTTGATCTTCAATCTCGGTCTTGCAGGTTACTCTTCAATAAAATTTTATTAGTTTACTTGCATATTATGTTTGTTGAAATACCTAGGTGAGAAAATTTTCTTTCTTCTAGCAATCAATCAAAGATTTATCTATATCTTTGTGTTTGAAGTGCACTTCTTTACTCTTTATTAATTATGATATATCATTCATGATATTCAACTTCAATGTTTGCTAATTTGATCCTTATGTTTCTACATGATATATGGTTTTCCAAAAAACGAGAAAAGAATATTGATGCGGGCGTTGTTAATAGTGCCGAGGTCGAGAATAGAGATATTCAAACTGATAAGCTTAAGGAACTACAAAGTGTTACATTGGAGAATAAATATTGAAAACTTAAACCACTCAGTTTTATTATTTTTCTCCTCGTTTTTTATAGGGCAATTCTCAAAAATACCACACTTTCATGTTTTTGTGGCAAAAATACCACACCAAGGTGAAAATGACAAACATGACATTTTTATAAGAGAAAAAGACTATTTACATTTATTTTTATATGTTTTTTCAATCCCTTAAACATAAACCCTAAAACCAAAAATCTAAACCTTAATTAATGAATTTTGAATCCAAATTTGTTAGTTTAATTATCTTTAAACTATTAAATAAATGTTATTTTTGTCATTTTCACCTTGATATGGTATTTTTATCACAAAAACATGAAAATATGGTATTTGAGGGTATTTCTCTTTTTTATACCTTAAGATCATAATTTGTACATCTCTTGGGGGTAATAGTTTATTTGTTCGGAACTAGGGTTAAGTTTGAGTGGTTAGTGAATTTAGAATTTCAATTTTACATTAAGGCAATTGTTTTATTTATTTATGGAAATAATAATTCAAAATTGTTTTAAAGCGGAAAATATAGTTTTCCATTATGATTTTTCTCGAAATATAAAATTGAAAGTTAAAAAAAAAAAATCAAGTCAACCAAGAATTAAACTGAAACTAATTGGTTATTTCTGATAAAAAATTTGAAAACCAAATTAACCGGAAAACCGATTTCTCAGGGTTAGATCCTCCAGTTTAAAAGGTTTTAAGGAGCCTCTTGAAGAGTTAGAGGGTTTCAAGAGCCAACCGCAACATCATACACATTCAAGATCAGTCCGACTCTGAGAAAGAAAGAACAAGTAAAAACATTTTTTTTTCCAAAAGGTAATAAAAGAAAAGAAAACTAAAAATTTGGTTGACGAATAAGACACTGAAGCAATTTGATCACAAATATGGGATTAGACTTGTGGGATTACATCAAATTAGGTTTGAAACCTAAGTCATTTTTCGGATCCCGATCTGGATACTCTGAAATTTCAGGTATCCAAATCAGTGCGCACCCCTACTCTTTAATATACATAGACAATACAAAGTTTTTTTTGCATAAATTTAACAATTTTTTTTTTAAAAAAGATTGTGAAAATGTGAAGCTAGGGAAGCAAGAGGTAACGTGTAATCCGATCTGTGCCCACTTCAATGTTTTTTTTTTCTTTTTTGTGAAATCTCATAATCCGAATCAGCACTCCGTTAGCGGGATTTAGAGGGAATCTTTTAATTTGAAGGAATCAACATCGATTAGTTAGTTCGTGTCGTTAATTCAAATTTTTATTTAATTCATGTAGATTTAGATATTGAGGCATAGTGCAACTAGCAAAACCAATATTATTAGAAAGAATCAGAAGAAGTTTATATAGCCCATGAGATAGGCCCATATATATTATCAAAGTTGAAGGAAACCTGAAACCGTGAGACGCAAGTTCTCCTCTCTCCCATATCAAAGTTGCGGCTGATCGATATATTGCAGGAAACCCTAAAGCGATCAAATTCGTTGCAGATTCGATATGTCAAAAGGTTTGTAGTTTAGATTATACCATTACTTGGAACGCTTTTTCGTATTGGTTGTTTTCTGATTGATTTTTCGTAGATGATATGGCAAAAGAGAAGGTGGGAGTGTTTTGGGACATCAACACCTGTCCGATTCCGGATCATATTGAGCGTCGCAGTGTCCGTCTGAGAATAGAATCGGAGATGAAGAAGCACATTAAGACTCCTTTTGGAGTCGTGGTCACTTGCTTTGGCAACCTAGATTATATCTCTCCTGAGATCCTGCATGACCTCGCTCGCTCTGGAATCAATCTTGCACACGCCCCCTGCGGTAAATCCTCTTGGATTATTTATTTTATTTTTTGATTTAGTCAAAAAAAAGTGTTTGGAGTCTCATCTGTGCCTTGCGTAATTTCCAGGTATATTCGACTTGAGAAGGTTTGTGCTTAATTGGTCAAAAGAAACTGAACTTTCGGATACAGTAATGCTGATATCCGGTAGGTATTGGTGGGTTTGGCCTTCCGGTCTCGGGTGGAAACGTACTGTTCTTCATGTACGTCGTGGAGTAGGCGAACCAGGCAAACTTGTCTGGGATGCTGTATTGGATAACAATCCTGTGGATGAGACAAATAACCCGTTGGACGTAGTAGCTAGTTGCGATTGCTACCTTTGCGGTTATAACAGTGATGATTTCATCAAACATCTCCAGAGTAATGAACAAAACAGTGATGATTTCATCAAACATCTCCAGAGTAATGAACACAAAAAGGAGGTAAAAGCAGCATCATCATCCTCAGCTTTTTGTATCGTTACATTTTGTAAATTGTCAACCATCATATGTTGGATGTACGTGTGTGTGTGTGTGCAGATGTTTGATTTATCTTGGCGGACTGATGACAATGGTAACCTTGTCCATTTTTGCCACTGGAGGCTAGCAGGAAGAGAACTGGAAACCAAGTAGAAGAAGTGTGCGTGCATGGGGTCCAACTTTGGCTATTTACTATGTTTAATTTATGCTTTGTTTAAGTTAACTCATTTTCTATGGTTTATGGTTTGTTTAACTTAACTAAATAATACTTATTATTATGGTGAATCGTTTTGAGTTTTAGAGAGAAGCCTTTATTTTATCTCTGTAGGAAGCAATCTTCTGAACCGCAAGTTGTGATTTTGGGTTCTTCAAGCTCTTCTTGTGATAATGTTGCAAAATACATGCTCGATCCCAGACTTGTAATAACCATTGTAGGGCTAGTCTAGATCCATCTTTCACTCCAAGCAAATCATTTATTGTTTCACTCCAAGCAAACTGGTGGTGATCACAATTAGATACAATACAAGTAACCTTGAGTATTGAAGTCGATAAAATGGAAGGTCGTCTCAGGAAACTGATGGACCAATATAGATCCAGTTTTGAATTCTTGGCTAGAGATACAGGAACCGTTGAAATTTCAGGTAATACACATTACCAAAAATTGACTAGAAACAACACTGAGCAATCAAAGATATTAAAAACCCGAAGAGAGCCTCCAAAAGACAGAGTAAGTTGAGGCAGAGTAAGTTGCAGAACATTGAGTAGAGACTCCAAAAGACTTTAGAGGCAGATGCGTATAACCGATCATAGGATCACAAACCTCTGCGCTTTGGATGAAAATGTAAGGAATCTCGTCACAGCATCAATCATCATCATTACTTTATTTATACTATATGTAATTTTTATGTTAACGGTACATTGAAATAAAAGCATTTTTGTACAAATGACTGAAGAAACATTCTAGCTTTGTGAGCTCATTCCATCATCAACAATGTTTTGAAGCTTCTTTATCCTAGCAATGGTGTTCCACTATGGACAAGTCCAGCGACCTATGCGACCATGTCGGCTTCCTGTGAATCAGGAACAATAATGTCAAGCCTCATCATTGCCTTGTAGCATTGAGGAACCCGAGCACCTCTGTGCATACAAATCTCAACCAAAGCAGGGGCTTTACCATAAAACCTCTTGAGATTTCCGGTAAGAGGAGTTCCCTTAAGGTCTCTCACATGCCATACATAGTTTGGAGGAAAGAGCTCATCCACAAGAGCATCTTGCCATCCGTGTTTACCGTCTCTCCATTGGTGTTTGAACTCTCCACACAGTTTCACATTATGTCCCCATGGTCCTACATGCACTTCAGAGCAATATCCGCATGCTTTCACCGTGTATTTCCTCATCAACTTCGTCACTCCCCGTCACACCTTTTCGTAAGCATCCATTGTTTCTTGTGCTATCTTAGGTATCTCCTCTGGTGTTGGATACCTTTCACAAGCACCAAGTGTGTCTAGATCAGCTAGTGGAGATGATGATGTCGAACTGTAAGGCTTATTAGGCTCTTGAATATATCCACCTCGATCGATCACTCTCTTCCCAATCATTCGGACTGGTTCTGCGAGAAGGATACTCTGGGATCTCGACTCCGGCTTGGACGCATAGCTCAACAACCGCTGGGGATTCTTTCATAGTCAAACCGAGTTTCGTGCTTTATACGCCTCCCGAAAGGATCATACATGTGGTACGACTCAACAGGTATCAGAACATCATTGATGGTGCCTTTGACCCATAAATGGGAGCCACGTCGCTGTGCACTTGTTGAACCACTGCAGTCCTTAATGTTGTGACCAGCATTTGCCACATGAACCGCCGCGCATTCGCTGCAACAATACTATAACAAAGTAAGTGACAACTTGCAGTAACATTTCTGAAAACAAAAGCTTTTGGCTCATTAATCTCAAAGCTCCCTGTAAATGGACAAAACCTGACATACAGTTGATTTTACCTGCAAGCAAAGACGGGAACAACATGGAGAAGCTGTGCTAAACCCTTGATCAGCAACTTCCAGTTATCTATCACTTCATAGGCCACAAGAACAAGATTGGGAACAAGCAATCCATTTTTGGGAGGGTCCAAGTGTTTCTCTATGCCTAACTGGGCAAGTTTCTTGTCTTTCTTAGCTTCTTCCTGAATTTGCGTAAAAGGAATAGGATAAGGTTTTTTCTTGTTCTTTGGTAAAATAGGAGGAAGGTCCACGTTCTGTGTAAACACATGCCGTTTCTTCAAATTTGCTTGCTGCGCAGGCTTCTGATTGAAACAAACGAAGGTTCCTAACCTCATGGAACACTTCCCTTTAGAGATTGGGCGAGGAATCTGCACATAAAAGAACAAGATCCTAAATTAAGTAAGGCTTTACAACGTCAGGAATCATCACCAAGATTAAAGTTACAGGAGAGGAAATGTAAAACCTGAAAGCATAGTGCATAAGAGCCTCTAGCGGAAAAATCAATTGGCTTGGAATCTATGGTATGAGGATAAACACCTATAGGTGAGGATTAGCCAGAATGAGAGAGACTGGATTTATAAAGAAAGCTAAATACAGAGCTTAAAGAGGGAGAGTGAATTACCTCTACAGGGAGGCGAAATCAGAAGCATGACGACTTGACGTAAGAACCCAAATCAGAAAGTATGCAAAGAAGATAACTTTCCCGGAGCACAAAAGTGTGAGAATATAGTTCCAGGTGGAGCTGTGAAGAATGGAGAAACCGGTTAAGGATTTTATGGTTTCGACGAGACATGAAGACAATGATACAGGACAAAAGGATATACCTGTGTCGTGAGAGGCAGAGGATGAGCACCAATCACTCACCCAAATAAAGGTTTCGCTGTCTCTGGAATTCAAGTAGAGATAGAGACAAAGAAGATGATTCAGGTATGGGATTTTATCTGAATGAAGAAGATGAATTTTTTGAGTTCTCAAACGAGTTTGATCTCAAGTCGTCACAACAAAGAGATAGACTGAGAATTCGAGGGTACCTGAGATTAGTACAAGTTTAGCGATGGAGATGGACGCAAAAGGATGCATCAACGGGTGTCGGAGAAGGCGAGCTAGCATCTGGAAAATTTCCACTATCAAGGAAGAAGCAAAGGGATTGGTGATGCGAAGGGATGTCGGTCAGGTTATTCGGGTCGGGTCTGGCTCACGGGTATTAATTGTGGTTATTGGGTTTTAAATTCAAACCCGGTTCACTGTTGTACCGGTCTAAATGCTTTTTTTCCAAGTCGAAGAAGAAAAAAACTGCAAAAGAAGCAGAATGAATGTTTTTACATCACAATTTTAGCAAAAAGCGACGGAATAAACACAAATCGAAAAGAAACCAGAATCATCGCAAATTTTTATGAGGTTAGGTTACAAAAGAATGATGAGAAAAAGAATAAAAAAAGCATAACCCTTTCTTCAATGTCTTTCCATGACCAATCTGTGTACGTTTAGTATTAAAGTAAAGACTTGGGAGTGATATTAGCTAAACTTGCTCTGCCTTTTTACCCTTTTTGGGTTTCTGTTTCTCTGTTTTCTTTTTCTTTGATTCAGCACTGACCCACGTATAGCCTGCAGGGATAGCAAATGGGTCTTGCAAAGTTTGTGATTTACTACTCGAACTTGATCTGCCTCGACGACCACGAGGACGATGCGTTGGAGAACTCAATTGCAGCAGCAGTAGCTGGACTCTCATAGCCAGAAGAAGCAGTCGGGCTCGAAGGAGGCGTCTTGAACTCATCCGCAGGATCAAGTTCTTCAAACTTTGTGAAAGTAACAAGCACTTTTATCCTCGGTACCACTGGAATAGCAACCTACATATATACAAACAAGTTCAATAAAAACTCATCTTTGAGGAACATGAGATTCATTAGCTCTTAAACGTTTCACGAAAACATACCTTGACTGAAAATGTTCCTGTGGGAAGCTTTGTAGTAAGAAGCTCTCTGAGACGACGAATCGCCTTGACTTTGTTTGCGAGTATGTCAAGCAAAGGAAGCAGCTCTTCTGTCTGTAAAGGGAAGTTCGGAGATAGCCAAAGAACAGGACGTAAACCTTTCTTGTATTCGCTCTCGTGGTGAGTCTTACTCGACACTGATACTCTCAGCTTCCTCGTATGCTCATTATCTACCGAGTGTCTTCCTCGTATTATCTGATTAGAGTCTCCCAACAGATTGCTTACTTTCTCATTCACACAAGAGAGCTTCTTGGAGGCGCGTACTTAATCTCCTTCTTCTCCTTTTAGTTTCCTGTTTAGTCGCAGTCTCTTTTCTTCTCCAACCTCCTAACCACCCTTTCTTCTCTGGTTTCTTCTCAGACGGACTAAACACCACGACAGGAGCCTCTGTGTGATCCACGTAACCATTCTCACTATTGACATTTGAGAACTCTGGTAAATCCAGCTTAAGAGCAGCTTATAGTTGCTTCTGCTCTTCATCTATTAACACATCTCAGAGATCATCATCACCACCGTTCTCTTTATCAGACGATGAACCAGGAACTTTTCTAGACTTAATGCTAACAACAACATTGTTCATCTCGTTGACTTTAGCTTTCCAAGGACCAACCATCTCACTCTTCTCCTGCCTCCTCCAATTCGTTAAAACCGCTTGCATCACAAAGATGTTACTTTTACACATCGCAGCAACTTCTTTCTTAACATCTTCATCAGACGGAACACCAGAAGGACCATCCAACATATTCATCACTTCTTTATCTTTATGATTCACCATGTAAAGCGATCCACGAGGAACTTTGCCATCTTCAGACCCATCACCAAGAAACAGTATACTCTGATCAGACCTCTGAATCTTGAAACCATCGAATCCAGCCATTGTCATATTCGCTCTGATTCGATACCACTTTCCACACCTTATAAGTGTCAGAAGGAGCAACCTTTGACACAAAAGGCACGACAGAGTTCTCAAAGTGAAAACTCATCTCCAAGTAGAAATCTTTCATCTTGCTCATCGTTGCTATCAAACGAGGAAGCCTTCTACACCACTTAGCCTAAGCGAGAGGCTGATAATGATGCACGATGATCATCACGATCGGCTCTTGTCTACTGAAAACAGCTTCTTGCAACGCGCTCCAGCCATCTTCAAAACCATACGTCAATTCCAACCACCCTCCAAAATCCTCTTCACACTAACGGATACATGTCCGTGTGTGAGTGGTTCATACAAACATGTACCTGGAACACCTCTAAAAATCTTGTAGTCTACGCTTTTCAACTGATCTAAGTAAGACCTATACTCACGCTCCTGATAAGAAGAATAGCGTATGGTAACCACCATTCACACGGGCTATCTTATACAACTGCTCAAGGAATTTGCAAATGTTGGTATCTGCAATCTGCTTCACAGCTCTAGTTCTTCTGTTTTGGTCTGTCCGTTTTGGAACCTCATCTTCACTATTATAGACCTTGTGATAGACCAGCTTGTCACATTTGTTTTGTTGGAGATACAGATTGTCTGCAGGCGTGATTTTTGATGAGGAGGGACTTGCAACAACAAAAATAGACTTTTGCTTCCTCTAGACCATTAACTTCAGCATCGGCATGCAACAGATATTCTTTCAGTGGTTTCATAGCAAATCCAAAAGAAATAGCCTTTTCAATTTGTACATGATGTGTACATTTCATCATCATCCATATGATGTGTACATTTTCACCATCCCATATGATGTGTACATTCTCACCATCCCATATGATACACAGAGGGTCGTGAGTCATATTGGAGATAGGTTAGACGTAGTACCAGGTTCAGAGCACATCCCTCTCTGAGCTGTTTTCCAGCAAATACCCACCGTTGCATGTAAGGTGGGATTTTCCAGCAAATAGCAATCGCTGCATGTAACGTGGGATCCATTCCTTGTCATAGACACTTTCGGTGTAACATTTTGGACTGTTTTAAGCAAATTCAAAAATTGTGCATTTTTGTTAAAGATTATGAAATGATAACAATATAGCCAAAATATAAAGTTTCATAAGAGCAACCTCATTGGTTAGATATTCACTTAATCTCATTCATATAAGATAATCCAACTCCATAAACTGTTTAAAATAAAAAAGTAGGAAAAAAATATTATTGATATATAACTCTTTTTACATTTTTTTCTTGCAAAATCAGTTATTAAACTCGAATAGTCAAGTTTTTCAACCATAGTTGTCTCAATGATAACAAAGTAAAGTCATTTAATCTCTTTGTAACAAGTAGACCTCAAATAAATTTTTTTATTAGTTTCAACTTTGAAAAACTTCGCAACAGATACTAGAATGGTCGACATCAGTATTCAGATAACCTCATTTTTGTAGATTAAAGTTTCTTGTTTGATTTTAATCCATATTTTCCACTTTATAAGTTACTTGATCTTTGAACCTTTGAATAATAGTTTAGTAGATTTTGGGAGGAAGTTATTTAATAAATACCTTCTATGTATCCTTTACATTTCATACAAGAAAATACCTGTCAGTATTGAAATATCAATATCATTTATTTAATTAAAATTCAATATATCTACAAAGAAAAAATATAATTTATTGGGGAAAACGACCTATTTCCACCTCGGAACTATCATATAGTAACAAATCCACACAAAGTTTCACCCTCGTCTCAGATCTCCCTTTAACTTTAAAAACAAACTTATATCCCCACATTTTCGTAGTTCGAAAACCTATTAACACACAATACCGAAGATCTAAACTATTTCTGCACAAACCGTAATCAATTGCGGTTTACGGTTTACCAAACTTGATATAACCAATGAAAAACGAAATTAAACCGGATTAAGATCCGATTAGGATCCGATTAAAATGGTCAACCAAAATTAACAAATAAACCGTAATCTTTTTTTGTCAATGAAAACAAAAAAAATAAAAAAATAAAATAAAAAGCTTTTTAACTTTGTTTGAAGCGATAAACAAGGCGCGGAGAAACGAAGATCTGTTTTTCATAAATCTTGATTTCCTGTCAAAATCTGTTTCCTCATTCTTCTTCTGAGATTATCAACGAGAAAGGAAAGAAAAAAATTGCAATGTTGTTTGTTGTTGTTGTGGGATTCTGAATGATTTTGTACTGGCACGAGAACCAATACGACGACCGGAACCTCGAGATTCACGGCCGGACAATCTTTCTCGTTATGGCTCTATTCTCCGTCGTTCTTTTCTTCGCCTTACTCACTCTCTACATCCACCGAGCTGCTCGTTCGCGATTCCATCAACCTGCACTCGCCGTCTCCTCCATTCACGCCGTGCGTTAGCGGATGTCTTGACCCGGCGGAGATTCGGAGTTTGCCGGTGGTGCTCTGCGGAGAGAAGCGGCAGAGGAAGAGAGGGAGTGCTGTATATGCCTCGGTGGTCTCGAAGAAGGAGAGAAGATAAAAGTGCTTCCTCTGTGTCGCCATTGTTACCACTGCGAATGCGTGGATCAATGGCTTAAGACCGAGTCAAGTTGTCCGCTCTGCCGAGCTTCCTCTGTGTCGCCATTGTTACCACGGCATTTTGAGTGATGGAGATTTAAGATATTTGTAGTTTCGTTTTGTCATCAGGTTGAGTTACTTGCGTAAAGATATTTTCAAGTGAAGTTCTGTCATGCTTGGACAAATCATAGATCCGGAACGGAAGAATTTCATCTAAGATTTTGTATGTAAAGAGCTCGTTATTAATGAAATCTGAGTTGATTTGGCTATGAAGAGCGAACAAACATAATAACAAAAAAAAAGGTTCCACCTTTCCCGATAAAACAAAACGA
Source organism: Isatis tinctoria (assembly GCA_010577795.1). Taxonomy (NCBI): domain Eukaryota; kingdom Viridiplantae; phylum Streptophyta; class Magnoliopsida; order Brassicales; family Brassicaceae; genus Isatis; species Isatis tinctoria. The sequence continues at coordinate 21,479,211 of CM021246.1, forward strand.
GCAAGGGACACGAAATCTTAGTTCTAACAAAACGAGCAAGGGAGCACGGGCTTCTTCGAGAAGGCGAGGGATGTCGGAGTCGGAAACCACGTGGCGGTTCTCTTCGAATTTCTTACGGATCTCGGAAGCCCAAGCTTCAGCATCTCGCCATCTCGCCGTCTCCTCCGCCGTCGTCTTCTTCCCCCCCCGGACACCATTTCTCCTCCTTTCTTTCGAAGATTTTAACTACTCACTGAGTTGCTTAATTGTTTGTTCTTTCTGGGTTTGCTTGGATGAAAAAAAAAAAACAATGGAATCTGATTTGTTCTTTTAGGGTTCGACTGATTTACAATCAATTTGGGGATTATTAAAGCCGACCCGGGTTCGAGATATGGGTTAATGGATCACACATGAGTTGGGTCGAGTTTTTTTAATTTCAGTTTGGTTATCCGGTTTATGTGTTTCGTATAAGGTTTATGTCGTAAACCATTCAAACCATCAATTATGTGTAAATACGTTTCGAACTTTTATATTGTGGGGAAGTATGTCTGTAACTTTTGTATCATGGAGATCTGAGACGAGGGTGAAACTTTGTGTGGATCTGTTACTATATGATAGTTCCGACGTGGAAATAGGTCGTTTTCCCAATTTATTGTTATTAATGTTTCATTATTTATTACGGAATACAGTTCTATAGTTACATTTTTGTATTTTTGCCAACAAAGTTTTAATGTTGATGGGCCGAAGCCCATTTAATAAGCCTATATGACACTTTCTATCGCGCAAAGAACTTTCTGAGTATTGACTCGGAAAAAAAAAAAAAAATTAGAATGAAGAAAGGATTAAAGAGAAGAAGACGTTTAGGAAGAGCTTAAAGCTGTGTGTCAACCAAAAACCAAAACCGCCTTCTCCCGCGGCGGTTCTCCGGTCCCAATCTCTCTCTCTCTCTCCCGGCGTCGGCGACGGGCGGCGAATACGAGTGGTCCATTATGTTAAAGCTTTGGAGATGGTACCAGCGATGCCTGACCGTTCATCCTGTGAAAACTCAGGTCATCAGCTCCGGCTTTCTTTGGGATTCGGCGATGTCACCGCTCAATACATCACTCACTCCACTGCGAAACCTCGTCTTCTTCTTCTCACCGTTAGTCATTTTTCCCTCTCCTTCCCTCGATTGATTGGGATTCTCTCCATTTGATGCGGATTTGGTGATATCGGTTTTAGGTTTCTTGAACTCTCCGCTTTTAATTTACATCTGTGATTTCATTGAGTAATGCCTTCATTTATGAAGCTATTCGTTACACATTGATGCTATTTCTGGAGTTTGTGTTCTCCGATATCCAATAAAAAAATGCTCTACTTGTCAAATCATCCCGACCTTGTTCTCAGCTTCATCATTCAAGGATGTGAGTTGTTTTGTTTGTGTTGCCTGAGTAATCTTGCCAAGGTCATTAATAATGTATTGAGCAAATGGTACAATGGATTCATTTCTTGGTTGATTGTTACAAACTTTTCTCAACATTCTTCTGCATTTACTTGTTTGCTGAGATTCCATTGTTAAGATTGCATCACAACTCACTTTTTTTGGTTAACAAATGTTCATCCTGGTATATACTTCTTTGGATTAGCAACTTTAATTGGCCTATTGCTTGCTTGAAGTAACTGCTGCTTCTATGGAACAATGAGATACTTTTTCAACCTAAGACTTCTTTTGCTGCAAAACAACCCTTTGAATTCAAGAGACCACTTAGAGTCATTTGGTACTTTTCTATGTGATTTTGACGACCACCTTTTATTTCCATTTGCCTCTAAGGTCTATGGTACATCGTTTGCTGGAGGAAGAAATTTGTTTAGGACTTGTTATATATTGCTTTGAGCTTTGGCCAACATTGGGTCAAGCTCTAAATTATGTTCACTATAACATAGACGCTATATAGGTTCCCGGGGGAAGAGATGTATTAAATTTTTGCAGTATATTCTTCTGGCGTTGAGCACTAATCTATGTTCCATGTAACAGGACACGAATAAAGACGCAGATGCACATGCAGAGTTCAAGGTCAACTGGAAGCGAGTAGCTATCACGAGCATGTTCGGGCTTGGTTTTGTGGGACCTGTTGCCACTTCTGGTTTGTTTCCTTTTTATTTCATTTCCACTGCAAAAAACCGATACCATCATGTTGCCTCTTACCTAATCCACCAACACTGAATCAGATACTGAGAGAGAATGGTTTTAATGGCTAGATTGATAAACCTGGTATTGTTACAGGTACGAAGGCCTGGATAATTCATAAAACTGAAGCTTCGATACGTACCAAGTCACACGTTTTGTGGCAGCCAAAGTTGCAATGGATGGTCTTATCTTCGGCCCCAAAGATCTACTGGTGTTCTCACATACATGGGATACGCCACAGGCAAGACCACATCCGAAGTGAAAGAAGGGCTCAAGAGAGATTTTCTTCCAGCTCTAGCTCTCGAAGGAGGAGCATGGCCGCTTCTTCAGATCGCAAACTTCAGATACGTTTCCCGTGCAATACCAGTTGCTTTACGTCAACATCTTTTGCCTTATAGACAGCGCGCTTTCCTCTCGTGGGTCGAGCAACAGAAGGATGCAGCTTGGAAGCAATGGTTCACTACTCTTCGTTTCAAACGCTTAAGAACGAGGCGGCACAGGTGGAGTATGATTCGTTTCTTTTTCTTCTATGTCATGAAACTTTGAAATGAAAAACAAAACAGAGTGTGATTGGCGATTTTTCAATGACGGTAAGTTGCCTAGGATACAGATTCTTGAATCAAAATATTGTTTCGTTTTGAAATGGTTCAATTAAGAAAGACTATAGAATGAGCTAAAGCCGCCTCCAAGTGGTACTCTAGGTAGAAACAGTGTTGATGCCTTCAAGCATGGACAATAGCGGAAGCCAATAGCCTGAAAAGCATAAAGAGGAGAGATCAGATTTATCAAAATCTGAAAATAATACAATGAAAGACAATAGTTTCACTTACAGGAACGCTGAGTAGTAATCCGCAGTGGTTGACCAAGACAGGGAAGCTTCTTCTTGCAGATGCTGGGATTGATTTTAACGACCTGAGAGCTTTATGTGCGGACGAAGTAGAATTGCTTCTTGAAAGCTCGGCTAGATACAGCCAGTCAGATCAACCATGTGTCGAACCTCCAACGACGTAGCTCTTCTCACCGGGCACTTTCCGCAGCTCGCTTCATCACATTGGTGGTTACTCAAGTCCCATCTGATTAGAAACCGGTTCATGAAGTAAAGATCTTTCCCTGGCAAAAGATGAACTTATCAGAGGAAGATGCATGTTTGCCCCATGCTCTGTTTCATCATCCACCGGTTTGTCTTCTTTTTTTAGTAATGAACCGATTGGTTTCATCTCTCTGCAGTAGTCCAATGGTTGTATAGGTCGATTCGCTTAGAAGATTGAGCTCTCTGGCTTTACTCAATACGGATTCAGATGCAACAT